>PVIJ01007141.1:0-86018 GCA_004024925.1 Scalopus aquaticus | reverse complement strand
CTACATGACATACATCTCAGCAAAATCTTTAAAAGCACTTCCCCCATAGCGAAGGAAGTGAAAGAAAAGATAAACAGCTGGGACTACATCAAACTAAAAAGCTTCTGTACAGCAAAAGAGACAATAATCAAAACAAACAGACACCCTACTAATTGGGAGAAGATCTTTGCACACAATACAACTGATAAAGGACTAATAATAAAAATCTACAAAGAGCTCACGCAACTCAACAAAAACAAAGTCAACAACCCAGTCAAAAAACGGGCAGAAGAGCTAAAAAGACACTTCTCCAAAGAAGAAAAGAAAATGGCCAACAGGTATATGAAAAAATGTTGAACATCACTTATATTTAGGGAAATGCAAATGAAAACCACAATGAGATACCACCTCACGCCAGTGAGAATGGTGCACATTAAAAAAACAGGTAACAACAAATGTTGGTGAGGATGTGGAGAAAAAGGAACTCTCCTACACTGCTGGTGGGAATGCAAATTGATCCAACCACTATGGAAAGCTGTATGGCGTTTCCTCAAACTGCTAGAAATGGAACTCCCGTATGACCTGGCAATACCACTACTGGGAATCTACCCAAAGGACACAAAAACACTAATCCGAAAGGATACATGCACCCGCATGTTTATTGCAGCACTGTTTACAATAGCTAAGATATGGAAACAACCCAGATGCCCAAAAATAGATGACTGGATCAAAAAGATGTGGTACATATACAGAATGGAATACTATTCAGCATTCAAAAAAGACAAACACATGCAATTTGCAGCAATATGGATGTATCTAGAAGGCATCATGATCAGTGAAATAAGCCAGAAAGAAAGAGAAAATTATCGAATGGTTTCACTTATAACAGGAATATAGGGGAGCCAAATAAAAAGAGACATTCAGCAGGGAAGGAGGGGAGGGGAAGGGCTCAAGAGGGGGGGAAGAGGGGAGCACGGGGGACTATGGTGATGGTTCCATGGGTGAACAGGTGATGGGTAACTCATGGGGACCACACAATAATGTAAAAGATATGAATAACAAAAATAAATTATTAAAAAAAAACTTTTTAAATTTTTAAAAAAATTTTTTAACCGAAAAACTGGGGTGTGGGCCAGAGGTGCGGGGGTGGTGGTGGTGAAAGGATTCACTAGAGACAGAGTGGGGAGCAGAACAGATGGATCTACTGAGATACACTACTGAGGGGAGCAGAGGGTAAGACAGAAGAGGTTTGCTGTGTCATGTGGGTCAGCTCCCTGGTCGGGGATCGAACCCAGGCCATAGGGGTGATAGTGCTGAGATTTAACCGCTAGGCCACCAGGGAGGCCTGATATCAAAAAACTCTTACACTGCCCACTTGTCAACACACTTTGTTACACTGACAGCTGCCCAAATCTGTTGCCTGTTCAACTTATCTGACCAGTATTCCCCACAAACCTACCTCTAAGAGCCTACAGCAAAACAGAACTTTGTAGGTACCCCAAAGACACATCCAGTAAATAGTCTACACAATTATCAATCTCCCCTGCCTTAAAAATATATACCCAGTGGTTTGGTCATATAAACAGATTAGTATCTTTTGCATTTTATTGCTTGCAGGCCTTCTTACTGTGCCCTGTGGTTCTTTTGCACACGAGCTGAACTGCTCTCCCCTTGGATTTCCACTCATTTGTATTTGTTCCGAGGTCCTTGTTCCAAGGACCCCCAAGGCAGCTTTGGGGTCCTCCTGTGTATACTGTGGAGATGGTAGGATTTGATCTGGTGTGGGCTGACCAATCCGTCTTTGTTGCCTGCATGAACTCTTCCACTTATTTTCTAACCTGAATTCCCACCTCCATTCTTGCTCTTCACACCTAAACTATGCCTCTCCTCGTTGTCTTTCTGAAATGCAAAGATCCTTTCACTCAAAAGCAAAATTCAACCTCTGATTCAACCTCTTGAATGTGCACATAAACTTCACAGACTCTTCCAGAATGGCAGTTCCAGTTGGCTTCCTTGCAGCCTTGCCCACACTGCACAGTTCTCCTCTACTGCCTATCCCTGGCTTACCCTGCCACACTCCTGTTCCCTGAATTTAACCTCTGCTAACAACTGCTCACCTGAAAAGATGACAACCAACCATCTTCATCTTTGATCATCCAAAGCATTACCCATCCCTTAAGTTTCAGCCAAATATCTTCCTCCTCCACCGCACTTCTTCAGAGCTCCTCGACTGGAGATAATATCCTCTTCCTCGGGACTTCCAGGGCACTTTTATGGCTGCTCTCTCACAGTTCCTAGCCCTGTCTCCATTATAGTTATTTATAGGTAGAAATCTTATCTCCCCACTAGTCTATAAAATCTCTGAATGCACAGTCTCTGTGTCATTCATCAATATAGCCCACATTGGACCTGGCTTAGGATCCTGCACATATTAAAAACTCACATAGGTAATAAATACACAAAAGCATGGGGTTCTGGAATGGGACCCCAGATATCCCTCTTATAATCTGTTCATATTGAAGAACATCCCAGAGTGCAAGATTAGTAGTCCTGCGTTGATCTAAGTGCCTTAATTAGGGTATCTTATTAGATCATACGTAACAATAGACGTCTTCATTGATGTGGTCAGTGAGCAGGTGCCCCTGGAACAACTGGGGACCCATCATGAAGCAGCCCCTATGAGCATGATTTTTTTTTAATATACAAAATGCTTTATCTTTAAAAGCCATGTGCATTTTGGACTCTATTCCATAAGATGTTGATATTTCATTTAATATAAATATTTCTTTCCAGTGGTCAAATAATATTAAGCATAGGCATCTATGCTAAAACTTATCCTGTGACTCTGAATACCCTCGACTCCCCAGCTTGGATGATGTTACCCCTGATTGGAAGGTACAGAGTTAAAGGATCTGAGTCATTAATAGATGTCTGTGAATTAATGATTCGGCTCTTTTCTAGGTGAGGGCAAAGGGAAGACAATATGAGACACAGGAGACTTAAAATGGAGACCAACTAGCATTGTGTTTCCAGGAGAGATGTGATAAAGCTGATCTGGGGGAGACAGGCACAAAGAATGTCCTTGGCATATGAGGCTAGTCAAGGTCCCCTAAGACTGAAGGTGAGGGAGAGTCTGAGCTGGTCAACAATTTTTCAAATGATGGTCCTGTTTTGGTGTCTTGTCGCCCCATTGAGGTTGAAGGCATGTGATAGAGAAGTCATCAATTCATTTTCTTATTGGAAGCTGAGCTAGCTTATCCAGAGCCTGGGGGCTGTCAGCACAAGATTGTTAATGAACATGTTTCCTGTAGATAATTATAGGAAAGGGAATATTGAAAGCACTTAAAACATTTCATTCTTTTTAATTCATTAATTATATTGCAATTATCCCATGCTCAGGAGCTGTTCAGGAGGCTGGATTCCAGCTATTCCTGTGAGACTCCATGGGCAGAAATGAGGGCTGAGGGCTTGGGGAAAGAGATCCTGAAGAGAAAAGCTCAAAAAAGGTTAACTGTGCAGATACAAGAAGCTAATTGGAAACCTCTTAAGCAAAATCCAGGTTAATAAGAGTGGAAAAAGGCACATCTCTTTATAATGATTATTATCATTGTTTTTCCACCTACATCAAAATTGCTTGCATTTCCATAGACCATCACAAGGAACCTGAGCCCTCCTGGAGACACCTGCCTTGAAGCTGAATCAGAAGATTTACTTATGTTTAGATAGATGCAGTGACTCTTAAGGCTGACTGTGGAATGATGGGGACACAGGTCTAGACACTGCATCTTGCTTGGCTGTAGCATAGATCTGTCACTTTTTTTAAATATATATTTTCATTGTTATTTACATCTTTTACATTTTGTATTCCCCTTGGATAGCCCACCACCAATTCACCCATGATCCATCTCCATGGTCCCTTGTGTTCTTTTCTATTCCATTTTGTGCCCTTTTCCTTCTCTCCCTCTGCCTCCCTCCTATCCGCCCCCCACTGATTGTCTCTCTCCCACCCGGCCTCCCTATAGTCCTGTCACTTTTGTTCTCGCCTCAAATTTTGAAGTTAGTCATAAAAGAAAGCTGTAAGTGGAATCAGCTATTAAATACTGGACCCTTACCACATACAGTATATGAGAATGATGGTGACAAAGATGAGGTCTCGCCCCTCAAAGAACTAACGTTCCATTAGAGCATGGTCAACTGAATAGGCACTCATGGTATGGATAAGAGGCGTATGGAAATGCCATGGGAGCTCAAGGTGGGAGCACCTAAGATGGTCAGGAGGATGGTAAGAAGGCTTTTTGGTCTAAATGAATTGCATTAATAGTAATACTCCAATTTTCAATACTCTCAGACATCCTCCTCCTGTTCCTCAGGAGTTTTAGGATGCTTTTAACCCAGTGATTTCTGCCAGGAAGCCCTGATGGTGATAGAGGAACTGTGAGGAATTTGCTGCCAAAAATATATTGATAAATGGAACTACAGCCTAATGTTTTCCAATCAGTCAACCTGATATTCAATGATCTCCCACCCTCAACTCTGTTGCTTTATTATTCATAGCTTCCTTTATGTCCAGAGGCCATGTCACTATCAACCCCCTCTGGAGAGCCAGTCTCCATCCACCCACAGCTGATATTACATCTGATAGCAAGGTAAAGTGTTAAAAGAGTTAGTGACTAAAAGAGCCTAGTGACTAACATATTTCTATCAATTAATGATTCAACTCTTTTCTAACTGAAGGGAAGGGAAGACAACAGGAGATGTAAGAGATTCAACAGGGGCCAACCGGCATTGTGTTTCCTTGAATACGGTATTAGAAAACCTTCCATTGAATTGAACTGATCTATAATGTAGTTAAATTCTGTGTCAGCTAGTTATTGCTCTGTGTAAAACAGATCTCAGGGAGACAGAGAGTATCCCTGTCACCCGAAATTAGCAAAGTTAGCCTGAGTCAGAAGTTATGTTTCTCCCTGTCTCTATCATGTGGACTATCTCATGTCATAAGGATTTAAGATAAGAGAACATGTGGAACAAAACCAACGTGTAGCTAACTTGCAACTGATCAGAGACACATGAGGAAATCTTATTGAATCCAAAGGAATTACCCAGCCGAGATGAGTCTAAACTGTTAACACACAGTATCATGAGCTAAATAAATGGCCACCTTTAAAACCATTATCTTTTAGGGTAGTTTGTTACAGATCAGTAACTTAGCTGATACAAAATTTAACTATATTATAGATCAGTTCAATTCAATGAAAGGTTTTCTAATACCTACCATGCTCTTAATCACTGAAGATATAATAATGAAAATAAGACTTGGTCCCTGAACTGAGAGTCTCCTCCCAGTTCATGGAAACGTACTATCCAATGTCTCTAAGGTAACTCAGCAATTAAGAACCTTTGAGATAATAACATTTTGTCAAAGGATCTCAAGGGTCTGTAGACTCCTTGAAAATGTATTGGAATTTTGCATGCATGCATCTTATATGTCCATATACATTTTTAAAGAGAAGGCTCTTGGTTTTACACCATGTTCACAAAGGGTAAGTAAGTGGCTCAGAAGATGTTGAGAAACACTGAATGGTAATGCAGTCTAAACCTGTTCACCTTGCCCAGTCGCGTTTCAGCTACATTTCCTTGCTGACTCATTCTATCTGAAAGGTGTCCTCAGAATGATATGCTGCCAGAGGCCACTGAGGTTTATGTGTTGGCCCATCAGAGTGTTATGGCTATCTTTTTAAAAAGCTTCCAACAGATAATGTTATCACTTTCTTGTCATATAGAGCAGAAACTCTGTATGATCCAATGCACATTTTCTTTAAAAAATGATGGGCTTATCTGTGTCCTACTTTTGCTTACTCTACTTTTGCACTGTAGGGTTGGTAAATCTTTCTCCTAGGGCAAGGATGCAAGACTTTCATTCTTTATGGCCTCACTCTCTGGCAACAAATGTTCTCACTTTAACCAACAATGCAGATTATCTCCCCTGCAGGTTCTTGCTTCAAGATTTCATTGACATCTCTCTGACACTAAGAACCACACCAAACCTTGATTACAACATGTGATGTTAGGTGAGACATGATGGGCAGAATAACTATGCCTTCTCTAAATTATGAGGTCCTCTTCATTTTCAGGGACGATAACCAGAAGAAAAGGGGAGGTTGAGCAGGATAATCGATGGAAAGTGCCCTGAATAGGTACAAGAGCCCTATCTTATTCCCAGTTCTTCTACAATATGGCTTAGCAAAGCTAATATTTGTGAGTTTGGGTTTTCTTATTTGTAAAACTGGATTTATAATCTATGTCCTGTCCACATCACAAAGGTATACTCTGCAGCTCAAACAAACAATACATGCAAAAGTGCCTTACAAGTCACAGAGTGCTACAGGCCTAAGGTTGATCTTTATCTTGTGTTTCTTTTATTCCCTTGGAGTCTTATGCCTGGTGCCATGTAATTCTGTCATGTTTTAACCTCTTGAGTTAATGATATCACATATCATTAATAATATCACATGGACAACATCACTCCCCGAAACAGCCCTGACACCTACTTGATAGCTGGAACAGCCCAGCATTGAACTCCTACGATCCCTGTGCTTCCCTGGATCGTTATAATAAAACCACCAATCTTATTTCTGCACCAAGAGATGGTACACTTAACAGGCTGCCAGGATGAACTTGAGAATGACACTCCCTGAGGTCAAATCCTGTAACAACCACATGTTGGCTTTGTAAACTCATGCAAATCACTCAACCATCCCTTGCCTCAGTTTTTCTCATCTGTAACAGTGGGAAGATAATAGTATCTCTACTTTACATGGTTTGGGGATGATTGAAGTAGTTATGTATATAAAGTGCTTAAAACAATTCCCAGCACTTAGTGGAGTATGAAGAGAGCAAAACAAAAAGTGTTATCTAATCTTAGGAACTCTTTGCTGTGATGTCATGTGAGCAACTTTGGTGATGGTTATGTGGCTGGATTCCTTGTCAGTTTTCATAACTTTAATAACTACTGCTTGATGGGTACTTAGCAAATACCAAAACATGCATCATAAAGGAATACACAGAGTGAGTGATTTGGGAAGAACCCTGCTTCTTGAATCCTGGTTCCAGTTCCTATCCAGTCTCTAACTACATATGATACTCCTGAAACACATTATTTACCTCTCTAGCCCTTAAATTACTTATGTATTAAATGCAAGCAGTGGACTAAATAATCACTGGTAACCATCTATCTCATCTTCAAGATCTATAAAATGGAAAGATGCAGTGAAACAGAGATTAGTTATTTACCCAGAGTCTACTGGTTGACCAATTTCCATAGAACATCTTGTCAAATCTTCCCAATGCACTATCAGGTAAACAAAATAATCTCCCTTTTATAAATACAGAAGCTGAGGAGACTCAGAGAGGTTAAATAACTTGTCAAGGAAGACATAGCTATGAAGTAATGAAGGACTCAACCGAGTTCTAGTTAAAGTCAAAGGAAGGTTTTTCCCACTATCCTACTGAGAACCAAGATATAGACGTGAAAGACAATGTGTTGTAATACAAGCACCACCTTCTCCCATAAAAGGGAAGCAGAGGCGGTATGCAGCGGGCAGGGCAGGTATACTTAGAACAGGTGTGGAGAGAGCTGTCATTTGACATACACGTTTAGACACATCAGCATCTGTATTGGGATCCAGATGGGGAGAGATTAAGCTGGGAGACAGCAGCAGCTATAATATTAGCCTTGAGTTAATTGCTATTTTGGTGCCCTTATGGAAGGAAACATACACTGTACATATTCACACAGTAAATGGAATTCATAACAATTTCTTTGAGATGGGAATCACTTGTCCCCTCCTCCCTGGAGCTAATCCAATGTCTATATTTAACCCAGCGGGCTGGGTGGCATTACATTTGGGTGATTATTTATAGATACCCTCATGCACGGTCTGCTGAAAAGCCACAGGGATTCTGCCAAGGCAGGGGAGAAAGAATAACCCAGATGTGCAACTGCATGTGAATCCACGTCTGGGGCTTTGTTGAGTAGGGAGGTCTAGGAGCTCAAATATGCATGAGATCCCGGGTGTGTCTGCTTTTTAATTTTATTCCTAACTCCCAACATGAGGGATTTATTTGCACATGGGGATAGCTAGATCATAAAGTTTTACAGTTGGAAGGAAATTTAAAGTCATTAGTCCAATCTTCAATCTGGTATCTGAATCTTCTCTGCACTATTTTAATTCAACAAATACTTATTAATTATCACCATAACCTTACTGCTCACTAAATCAACTAACTGTTACTTGATTTAATGTGTGTGCTTGATTTAACCGTGTGTTGAGAACCTACAAGGAGATCGATTCGACTTGATAGATGACAGGATCATGGTCTCTGGCCTCAAGTAGCAATGCTGAGTTGAGAGGATGATGGGTAGATGAAGATGTAGAAGATGGACAGTCAACTAAACAACTGTCCCAGTGGAATCACAGAACATGGTGTGACTTCCAGGAACAAGATGTCTAGCATGGATAAGGCACCAGTAAATGATGGCCATCGTGATCATCGTCATTTCACTGATGTGATTGGAGAAAGCTTTACAGCTATTGTTTATATTGATCTTCCTATTGTTTTGACAGTGCAGGATTCCCCCCTTCAGGTGTAGTCACCCTAGTCCTCCCACCTCCAAAGCACCCACAGTACTTCACCATAGCCCATTTTCCCTCCCTCTTCTGAGATCTCCCACCCCTCTTCTGGATGCCTCAGATCTGTGGCCAGTTTTCAAGGGGTGATTTTAATGTTTATCTTTGTCTGATGCATTATTTGTTTTCTCTATATTCCACATGTAAGTGACACCACCCAGTATCTATCTCTGTCCTACTTACTTCGCTGAATATAATCCACTCTGGCTCCATCCACTTTTTTTTTGATCACTGAGTAATGTTCTATTGTGTATATATATCATATCTTCTTGATCCATTCATCTGTTTTAAGGCACTTAGGTTGTTACTATATCTTGGCTATTGTAAATAGTGCCACAGTAAGTACAGGAGTGCACGTTGCCTTTCCAATTAGTGTTTTTGTGTTCTTTGGATAGATACCTAGAAGTGAAATTCCTGGATTGTATGGCAGATCCATATTTAGTCTTTTGATAGATCACACTGTTTCCACAAGAAGTAGGCCAGTCTACATTGCTACCAACAGCACAAGAGGGTTCCTTTTTCACCACATCCCAACCAGCACTTGTTTCTGGTCTTTTTATGTGGGTCATTTGCACTGGTGGGAGATGGTGGTACCTCATTTTGGTTTTGATTTGCATTTTCCTGATAAGTGATAACAAACATTTTTTCATGTGCTTGTTGGCCACCTGCAGGTCTTCTTTGGAGAGACGCCTGTTTAGCTCTTCTGCCCATTTTTTGACTGGGTTGTTTTCATTTTGTTGAGTTGAATGAGCTCTTTATATATCTTTGATATCAGATGCATGTTGTGTAAATATGTTCTCCCACTCAGTAAGGTGTCTCTTTGCTTTAGTTATGGTCTTTTTTGGTTTCACAGCTATTTTTGGAGATTAAGTTGGATTTTTCAGGGCAGAGGGAGAATAAACAGGACAGCAGGGAAGAACAAAACACCAGTGCATCTTCAGGGGATGATGAGAAAGCAAGAGGGTTTGAAGTATATTTTCCTCATTGAGTAAGTGGATTGAGACAAGACTGGCAGGACTGATTGGGTCCATAAATAAAGGGCCTTGAACATCACGCAAATAGGAAGAAACTGGACACAATGATTTGATAAGCAAAGAAATGAAGAGGTTTTTTTTTTTGTTTGATGTATGCAAAAATTATCCCTATCGGCTGAAACTTCTAATTTTAGGATTTCTTGTGAATGATATTGAAGTCTGGAGCATTAATTTCTCTGATCCTCAGTTTTCAGATCTGTAATGTGATTAAGATGCATTTCCCCGCGGGCCATCCTGATGGCGCAGCGACTTAAGCGCAGCACTGTGGAGCCATGGGCACCTCTGGCATGAATTTGATGCCTGGCTGGGGAGATTCCCACATGGCACAGCAGACCTCTCCTGCCTCGTCCGCTGCTCCCCTCAGCAGCGTACTTCTGTCAATCTGCCTGTTCTGCTCCCCACTCTGTCCCTGGTGAACACTCTCACCGCCCCACACTTCTGGCCTGCACCCCAGCTTGTATGCATAAATAAATAAATCTTAAAAAAAAGAAATTCTTTAAAAAAAAGATGCATTTCCCCTAAAAGAACTTATTGTCCAGAGAGGATAAGACTATTAATAGACATAGAGTGTAAGACAGCTCATCATTAGCACCATTAAATACATTATGCTCTCGTTTTCCTAGTTATTGGTTAAATACTGCAACGTTGAATGTCATTGCTATTATTATTAGCTGCCCTTTATTGACCACTTACCATACAAAAGTTACTTTTCTAAGATACTTTACTTTCACCTTTAATTTAATATTTAACAACAATCATCTGAAGTAGGTATAATTGGAATCGATTTTACAAAATAGATAAAGCTTGAAAAAGCTAATCAGTTTGTTCAAAGTCACAAAATAGAGAAGAGAGGAGTCAAATCTAGGTAGTACTGAACCCAATGTTTGTGACCTACTTGCCGCAAACTTTGGTATGACTTTAAAGATTTGCTTACTTTTGCATACAAGCTGGGGTGCAGGCCAGAGGTGTGGGGCGGCGAGAGGGTTCACCAGGGACAGAGTGGGGAGCAGAACAGGAAGATCGACCCAAATACACTGCTGAGAGGAGCAGCGGGCAAGGCAGGAGAGGTCTGCCTCCCCTGCCAGGCATTGAACTTGCACCACAGCCACCAACAGCTCCACAGAGCAGAGCTGAACCAGTTGCGCCACCAGGGAGGCCCAACTTCAGTATAACTTTAACGAGTATTCTATTTCTCAGTATGGGCAGGGCAAGTGAGGTGGGTAGTATTCAACTGTCTTCATGTGGTCTCAGGTCTAGAGGTTATGTATTACTCCTGGATCCCACACTCCAGACCATCTAGAGACTCAGCCTTTGAGAACAGCAACTCTTATCTCACGTTGCTTTGTGATTCTCTCGAATTGACCTTGGGGAAAAATCTATATACCTAATGGTTATTATATTTGCGTATATATTAATAGTGCCTGTATTTATATCTTACATACCAACACATGTAGAAATGCAAAATACACTGAAAAAGAAGCCAGGAGACTGGGATTCTAGTCTTGGTGCCACTACCAGTAACTGGGCAGCCACGAGCAAGTTGTTACAGACATCTCTGGGTCAAAATTTCTTCACTATTATATTAAGGCATCAAAGCAGAAAATCTCCCAAGTTTCCTTCCAGTTTCATATCATAATTATACTATTCTATATTTGAAAAAGCAAAGGGAAATTGCACCAGAGAAAAATTCAACAACTCTGCTTGCAGTATCTTTCCAATGCAAAATCTTCTCGCTGTAGCACAAACACAATTTCCTCTTTCCTGGAGAAAAATTACAACAATTCCTGAAATATGTCCTAAATGTTCATTAGGTTCCAGTGACAACATTATAAATGAGCATCGAGTGACAGTCTTGTCACCTATTAATAGCGTACAATTTTAGACAGGTGGAATTCTGGGATTTATGCAAATGAAAAATAGGATCCTCTGTTATACTTTCTTGGTAAACTTCCAACGTGCTGACTTAATAGCTACGGTGTACTGGAAATAAAAGGAAGCCACTCACATATATTATAAGGGAGATAATGAATTATTATTCCAAAAGTAGGCTTGTTACACTCATTTGCATATAATGTTTAATTTTTACCAAATGTTTCATTTTAATACATGCAAAAATGATCAAAAACTATCAAAATATGCTAATGAACTTTCTATTGCAAATATATTGTTGCCCTTGATTCTGGGGGTTTATTATAAAAACATTTGAAATTCTCAATGGTTAAGTGATTCTTTTAATAAAAGTAATATTGAAAATATTCATTCTTTTGAATTGGGAAGGGCCTCGCAGATCATCTAGTTAAAACTTCATATTTTATAAATGGGGCTCAGAGAGCTCAAGCAATTTGTTCCTGAGCACACAGCTTGTCAGCAGGGGTCCCGGAGTTCCTGCTGTCCAGTTTGAATCTGTTCAAAAAGGCTCAGTGTTCAGCATTCAAATGCTTGGACTTGCCCCCAGCTATGTTATCAGTTAACTCTTGTTAGCTGCTTGGGCTTATCCAGGGACAAAAATATGCCTTTGGGAGAACACGGTAAGAAAATGGCCAGACATATAGACAAAATTAAAATGAGAAACCCTTGTATAAAACATATTTCCTAAATGATGGTCATTGGACTCCACCTCCGTGATGTTTACTATTCATAGAACACTTACACTATTTAATGACTTGTTTTCTCAAATCAACCATTTTAAGTTAAATAAATGCATGTTGCAGGAGGGCTTTAAATTACCATAGTAAATGGAAAACCACAAGTACACATTTGGAGTAGAAGACAATGGAAAAATAGCAACAACAATAGCAGCAACAATAAGGCAAACTTATCACTGTTAATGAAATTCTAACAGGCTGCTGTTACTTATCAGAGGTTTTGTGCCTGGAGCCTACTCTTATTTTGTTATTAAAAAAAAAGGGTGGAAGTGGGGAGATTAGCAAGTGTTTGAAGTGTTAAAGAAGTTAGCACCCAACTAAGATTTTTTTTTCCCTTGACATTTAAAGATAATTGAAAAGGAAATGACTTTCTCACAATATGATTCAGTGTCCTCAGTGTCCTGTCCCATCTAAATCACCTCCTGGACCATCAGCCGTGCTTGTCTCACACTTTGGAAAACGCTGGACTAAAATGAGACTTCTCAGTTATTTAGGCCTCTGACACTTATATTTCTGTCCAAGGAACCATATAGCAGGGAAACAGAAAAAACAGTCAGTGATCACCCAAGCTCATACAGCTCAGGAGCAAAGGTGGAGACTCCAGAGCAGCAGCCTGTATCCTCATCCAGCCATTTAAAAAGCATCAGAAAAGGAAATTAACTCTTCTGAGTCTCAGTGTCCTTATCTGTGAAATGGTGATAACAGACCCTGCTTCAAAAGGCTCTCGTAAAATTATCTCAAAAGGCCCATAATAAAAATTCAAAACATTTACTGAGCACATAGTAAGTGCCAAGCTTGACGTGTAAGATGCACATGGAAACAACAGTCTATAAAGGTAAACATCATGAATCTGATTTCACACTTGAGAAAACTGACACATAGACAGTTAATGATTCCCTGAAGTGTCCAAACAGAAATAAAGCCCCTGTTTTCTCTTGCACAGCTTCTTAGCAATTACGGTTTAGATCTACAGACTTGATGGTTGGGGGAGCGAGGCCACGTCAGGTGAAGCGAACATGAGCAAAGTCCCACAAACAAGACTTTTGAGGTATCACTGAAGTATGTGGCCGATTGACAGCCAGTCAGCTGTGGCTGTAAATATGCCACATATAAACCACCTCCCAAAGTTGGTAGCCTATTGTAAGCGGTTGGCGAAGCCTTCACTTCTTGACTATGGCACATTCAGCCACAGCAAAAGTTTATCTAGCAGTATTACTCTCGCTAGGGGTATGAGCAAACAGGGGACCACAGAAGAGCAACCGCACCAAAAGGTGAGCGATTTGGGCTTATAAGGGGCGAAGGGGCTGCTCCCTCTGTCCCCTTTCTGGGTTGTCCAATTCAGCTCCATGCTCTGCCCTTCAGAAGGGGGAGTTCTGGGCCTAATCTGGCAATTGGTAGAAATGTCAAGGCCCTCATCCTCTGCAGGGGCCCAAATCTGCAATGCTGATTGGGGGGTGTCCACCAAGGTGATTTTAAAGTCCCCCCCTCCCATCATGCAGGTGTTCCTCTGGTGGTGCTTTATTGGGCCCCTGCAGGAGTTTCCTGCTGTCCTGCCATCAGGTATTTTAGGCACCGCTCCCTGCCCTCACTACCTGACATTACAGCAACGAGCTCTTGTTTATCATTCCATTCACACTCCAGACATTGTTTGCTGCGTGTCTTATCCACATGTGCCTACATTCTGCTTGCAGCCGTGACACAGGCCTGTTCTTTTCTTGATAGTTCACAGAAGCTCAAGAAAACCAACCAAAGGGCACATGTACATTTAATACTTTTGATTGTATCATATCTCCCTTCACCTTCCACTAGTCCTAGCAAGGAACAAAGCCAATCCCAAAGTGGAACAGGGAATTATACTCCACCCCAGGGGGGAAGAGAGATGAAAGAATGAATGAATATTTGCTGGGAAATATTAGACTCTATCACCATTATGATGTAGAATTTACCAAGGGGAATACAGAGAGTAAGTCCTGAGAAGACAAATTCAAGTCTGAATATGAAGCAGCCCAGCTGCCACACCATGTGAATGTAAATCCGCAAGCTGCATGCAGTCAAGGGGCTCTCAACTCAAAGCTAGAAACTCACTCCCTCTGGCCCAAATTCAAGCTCCTTTGTTAACCAGCTCACAATACAGGGTTAGTAACAGCTAACAGTTGATGCATGCTCCTATTTGGGTAGAAAAGCATTGCAACCTGCAGCCCCTCTACCAAATATTCAACAGCAGTAGAAATGACAGGGGCTGGGGAAAGGGAAGGGCACCACGCTTAATATAGGAATCTGCAAAAACACACACAGCACAGGCTGCACACAAACACTGTATGGTTAATGATTTGTTTTCTTTGAACTAAAATGCTTGTTTTGAACTGAGAGTCTTGCCTCAGTGATACCTGAGGATGTGTTGGACATTGACATCATCAGAAATTCATCAGGCCCAGGTAAACAGGATATACCTGGGTCAGAATAACCAAGGAAGCAGCAACAAACTCTGGGGGCTAAATAGGACAAAGACCAGGGACACAAAACTGTGATGGGCTGTTGTGCTGGGCTATTTGCTTATAATTAGCTCTCTTTAATACACCAGAAAAAGGCCAGCTTGAGGTGAGATGCCAGGACGTTTGGGGGGTTCCATACCTGCCATTCTGTCAGATTGCTGGCTTTCTGACAATAAAGTGCATCTTACAGTTTCTATTCCTCTGCTCTTTGGCTTTGGCAATGACAGCAGCCCAATCCCAGCATTTCTGGCTACAGAAAGGTCAAATATTATAGCAATTTTTAAGGGATGGGCAATAAAAGAGATACCTCTCAAATTGCCTGGGTTGGATAAGCACCTGCTCTCAGTCAGACTGAATGTATCCATGGCACTAACTAAGCAGAATGTTGTGGTAGCCTAACCTGATGGCTCCTCCTCCCAAGCCTTTCTTCTCCCTAGCTGAAATAGTGTCCTTTTCATTTTCTAGCTCCTTTCATTTCTGACAAGATGCCATAAGTGTCATGTATCCTTGTTTCTATAGGTCTTTGCGCCTCAGCAGAACATGAGTTCCATGGGGCCAGTGGCCTTGTCTACTTTCCTTTCACTAGGTCCTTGGCATCTAGAACAACGCTGGCAGAGGGTGAGAACGCAGGAAATGTTTAGTGTTATGAGGCCTGGACACCATGCTAGTGGCTCTCTAGCCCCCACACTAACTTCTGAGATCCCCATGGCTTACCACCAGCAGACCTTTGCTTTCTGCAGTCTTATGTGGATCTTACCCCTGGCAAATCTCCCTAACAGTCTGCTGCCTGCTACCAGTCCTGTACATTACCATTCTGTATTAGGTAATCCATATTCCTGATTGCAGAGGAAAAGAAACCAACCTCATTGACACTTCAGCAGAGGAGAAGCACTGGACACTAGTGGCTCACAGCATTAGGACCAGGTTAGGTGGAAACCAAATATGACAACACAAAGCTAAGCTCTTGGCACTGGAATCACCTGCTTCAGATGCCTTGTAGCAAGGACCCCCTTCTACCCATATCCCGCTGCTGAATTTCTAACCCCACTGAAATCTAACAAAGGTGTTCTAACTAGCCCCAACCCCCTGAGTGGCTCCTTCAGGATTCCAAGTCCTACTTTAAATAGGAATATCAGCAGCTGTTTAAAAGAACTTGGTAGCTCTATCTCGGAAAGATTTTGTAAGATAAATTGTCAGGTGAAATTCAAGGTATAGAATGGTGTGCGTATTCTTCATGTAAAGCAAAAAAGGTCCTTGCATGCTGATGGAGGTGTCACAGATGTTCCTGAGAGGCTACAGACCATCATGATTTTAACAGTTTCCTTTAGACAAGAGAACTGGGATTGAGAAACAAGGGAAAGGAGCACATTCCCTTTACTGTCTTTGATTCTTTAGATCTTTTGAACTTTGCATCATATGCATATATTGCTCCCCAAAAGTGATGAATTTAGAGTGATTCTAAAAAATAAAAGTAAATAGATATTTTTTAAAAGAATCAATATCCTGCAGTGGAATATATGATCAGCCTGCTTAATTTATTTTCCATGCTTTACATACTAGAAAGAGGGGACAGAAATATTTTCTTCCTACTGCTTAGAAAAGGGGCAGGTGGGACCTTTTCCCTTTTATGGTATATTGTCCTTCACATACACGAAGAGCATCTGAATGCATAGCAGTCGTAGCATATTTTCTTAGTGGCCTCAATTATTTAACCTTCCTTATTCGTTATCTTTACAAAATAATATTTATTTCTATCCATGCAAAGCAAAGTCCCTTTTACCACCCCTTAAATTTGGACCACATGATGTGGACAACAGAACAGGGGTAGAAATGACTGGGGATCAGTTCTGAGTCTAGACTCTAAAAGCCACCTCAAGATCTTATTTACTTTCTTGCACCTCTGCCATCTCCATGGGAAGAACATCCTTGGTTTACTGATTGATCCAAGGAAGGCAAGACACATGGAGTAGACCTTATCCAATCTGTAGCTTAGAGTCACCTAGTTGGTTCCAGTAAGATCCAGAGGACGTGTGATAAATACTCATTTCATGGTCCCTGAGAATTGTGGTTGGTTGTTATCCAGCAGTAGGTGACTGATACAGCAACAAAAATGATAAGTACCTGATGGCAGATAACCTTTCAAATTGCATGGCCTGGGAGACCTTCGGCCTTCTCCTAAAGGAAGACAAATCACTGACATCTGTAACTCCCTGGAATGTGTCACACATAGAGTCTAAGAATTTATTTGCATTTCATCCAATCACAGAGGCATTAATAAGTCCCTTTTGTAAGAGAAGAAATAGAAAAACAAGTAAACTATTCTAATTTCATAAAAATGGTAAATGGCAGAGTTCAGATTTTAAGCCATTTATATGCAATGCCCTTTCTTCTACAAAGTACACAATTTCGTTAACAGACACAGCCTGAGACAATCCCCTCACCAGGAGGACTTATCCCTGGACAGTGGATGGGTCTTAGGACATAGCCAAAAATGGGGCTGCCAGGAGAATGGCATGAAGTAGACTTCTCCCACTTCTCTTCAGAATCACTCCCCTAGGGAAGACAAGATTCCTTCTGGAGAGCTGGCCCTGGGCAGTATGCAAACTTCTAAGCTCTGAGTAGTTCAGCTAATAAATCATTTGTGAGACAATAGCCTATGGTCTCAAGTTACTCCAGGCCCAATTTTGCCATCTCTGGATAAAAAACTGCACCCAGCACTGCAGGCAGAAAGCTGGGAACAATTTGCTGCTTTCAAGTGTTAAGGCTTCCTGTGTCACCCTTTGTTTCCAAAGCTCTATGGCAGACCTCTGCCTGGAAGGATAAGAGGGCCTGCTCCCACTTTCCAGGAGATGTTCACAAGCCTGCCTGCTTCAAGTGGTGAGCAAGAACCTCCGCCGACTGCAGCGCAGGGGACTCACACCCACTAACTCCATCCAGGGAGATTTTCTTATTCCTATAACTCAGTGAGGTCAGTTTTATTAACCGTGTGCTTCCACTGAGGAAACTGGGTCTCTGAAAGCTTGAGAGAATGGCTCCTGGAACCCAACAGACCTGGATTTTAAATTTAGGCCCCTGTAACCAAGTCTGAGACTTGTTCATTGAGAATTGGCCTCATGGGGGCATAGAACCCAAGGTGCCATCACAACCTGGCCTCTATCTGCAGGTAAACTTTGCACTTTCCTAGATCCACTCTGCAGACATGTAGATTGTTTGCCAAAGCACTTGCTTTAGCCATGTCTCCACTATAATATTTGATAAACGTGAAATAATGGGATAACACGTATGGAATGGACCTTACAGACATGTCTGGCCCAGTGACTTCATTTTACACCTGGAAGAAGTTAGACCCAGGAAAAGAGACAGATTACCCACCAGGTAGGTAAGACAGTGCTAGAAATCCAAGCTCATATTATTATAACATAAAAGCATCCTACTCTCCTTGCAGAGCTGGGTTGAAGCACAACGCATGAGACAGTTTGCTGTGTATTTATAGAGCTTCCCCAGCCCCTCTGTGGCCCACACTCTATGATGCGTCCTTCTATGAGACAGACAAGCAGACTGTTGTTTCTCCATTTTCCATATGAGACAATAGATATCCAGAGAGATAAAGACACTTGGAATAAAATATAATTGACCCTTGAACAACATGGAAATTAGAGGTAGTGACCCTGAACAATTGAAAAATTCACAGATAACTTTTGACTCTGCTAAAGTTAACTATAGTTCTCCTTTGGTATCTGTGGGGGTTTGTTTTAGGAACCACCTCAGATAGTGAAATCTGAGAATGCTCACACCTCTGTGGTCTGCCCTCCATATCTGTAAGTTTCACATCCTTATATTCAACCAACAAACATTAACACCTATAGCCTGTTGAATCTGTGAATGTAGAACCCTTGGACATGGAGGGACAATTGTCTTTACTGAAAAAAAAAAAGTACCTATAAATGGATTGAAGCAGTTCAAACCTGTGTTGTTCAAGGGTCAGCTACAGTCTAGATCTGAGTGAGTTATTAGAAATCCTGGAGAAACCAACCCCTTTGTTTTCAAAGGAAGCTCAGTGAGAGTCATTTACATATATCCCATAAGCATTTATCATACAGGGGCCATGGACCAATTATAGGGCTGGTCCAAGAAAAGTAAAGCATTCCCAACTATTGCCTGTCCTCATTGATGATACATCTTAATCAAGGAAGCAGACAGGAAGTCTGTAATTATATGAATAATTATTTAATTAAAATATTGATAAAAAGAATGATAGACAAATACAGACATCCCTAAGAGCTTTTAATGTTTGCTGGGAGGAGGACTGACTTGATCTAAGGGGTCAGGAAACATTTCTCTTGGGAATGCTAGTTAAGACATGAGAGATCCCCAAAGGAAGCAGAGATCAGAGCTAGAGATGTCCTGGGATTGGAAAGAGCCAGTGTGTTAAAGTTGCAGATAATTGCAAGAGAGATTTGAGTACTGAGGATAAGAGGAGATGTGAGTGAGGTGAGATGGGGGTTAGGTAGTCAGATCATGCAGGTCTTTGAGGCTAGGAGAAGGAGTATTATTAATTCTAGGAGTAAAAGAGGTCTTTAAGTGGCTGCACAAAATGAACAGATCTGCAATTTAAAAGTTAAGCAAAACATACTGCTTATAATGTTAAGAACAGATACGAAGAGCATCAAGTGAATGGGTCATGCTCTCTAACGAATGAGGCAGTGAGTAAGGCGAAAAGTAGTCAGTTTGCACGAACTTTTGGACATAGACTCAGTAAGATTTAGTGATTGATAACTGATGACGGCAGAGGGAAGAGAGAATGAAAGGTGTCAAAAATGCCGCCCAAGTTTCTGGCATATGAAAGTAGGTGAGGAAAGGAGATTGGAAATGCTAGAGAAAATCAGCAGAGGGGCAGGACTGCTGAGGCTTGGGGAGAGGTAAAGTCTTCAGTTAGGGCCACATGGTAGTGTTAGTTCAATGACCAATTAGGAGTTCAAATCTCAGAAGAGAGTATTGATATATTTGGGAACCACTGCAGATAGATGATACGTCAAGTAATGCAATGGCTTGGGCTGCCTACAGGGGGACTTAACAGTGAGAAAAGCAGAGCATACAGCAAGCAAAGCTGAGACTCCAGGAGAAAAGGAGACTCAGGATCAAGCTCTGGGACTGTAACATTTTAGGCAGAATGGAGGGGCTGGACATAAAAACTGAGAATGAGCTAATAAGCAAGTCGGGGTAGACTCAAGAGAGGATTACAAAAATGGCACATCTTTTTCCAGTGGTATGAGGTCAAGTGAAAGGAAGACTTCAGAATATACCTTAGATTTGGCACCACGAGAACAGCTAGTAAATTTAGGACGGGGTGATAAAGCAGCAATCTATTTGGAGTAAGTAGCAGCAGTCTGTTTGGAGTTGTGAATAGAAACTGCAAGCTAGGCAATGTTTCAGAGAATTTTGGATGTTAAGGAGAGTAGGGAACTTTTTCAGTAGCTGGAGGGAAATATGACATTAATCTACTGTTACTGTGACATTGTTGTGTGAGGTTGGGGAGGTTAATCAACTTGTGTGCGTGTGTGGGTGCGTGTGCGCGCAAAAGGAAAATACAGCGTATTTGTAACCTGTGACAGGAATCACACAGAAGAAATGTTGATGGAGAAGAGAGGTTGGTTGACAAATGGAGATGGTGGGAGTACATAGCACAGGCAGGGGAAGTGGTCATTGGCAGGAGAAGCGACTGTTTCTATGCATTGGAGGCAAGGAGTTAAGAATGAGGACAAGGGGCCTCCCCAGTGGTGCAGCGGTTGGGCACTGCGCTGTGGAGCTGTCAGCAGCAGCGACGCGAGTTCAACGCCCGGCTGGAGAGATTCCCACATGGCGTGGCAGATCTCTCCTGCCTCACCCGCTGCTCCCCTCAGCGGTGTGTTTCCGTCGATCTGCCTGTTCTGCTCCCCACTTTGTCTCTGGTGAACCCTCTCGCCGCCCCATGCCTCTGTCCTGTACCCCAGCTTGTATGCATAAATAAATAAATCTTAAAAAAAAAAGAATGGGGACAGATATAGTTAGGGCTCCCCTGTGAGCTAGTGGAAAGCTGGCCTGGAGGCCACTTGGGCTCCTAACTCTAATGGGTATGAAAAATCAAGAAGAAAACTGGGAGAACTGAAGACAGATGGGACTGACTTCTGAGCTTCTCCTTCGGTCATGAGGTCGCTCTGTGGATAGCAGCCCTCGGCTGAGCTCAGAGGTCTGGGAAATTAGACGAGGGCCTGGACAGGGCATCAAGACCACAGCTAAGACAGCATCAGAGGAAATATTGAAATGATCCTACTGTTCAGGTTCAGCTGGGTGGGCATGTACGCTGGGACCGCAGAAGCAAGGCGCATCAGTGTTTGAGTGATTAATCTCTTGTCTCTATTACGCTAAACGAGCTAAACAAATCCCTTGCTGGGCCTGTCACACTGATGTTCCGCATGCAAATTGTTCCTAATGAGCAGGGCACAGGGCTTCTCCCCTGGTTTGTAAATCCATTCATTTCACAACACATTGTCTTGGTCACATCTTTCTGACGCGATCTGTTGGCAGATGAGCTGTTAAATCAAACACTGGCCATCTAGAACCCCTTCAGGGATGTGCTGGCTCACTCGAGGGAAGGTCTATCATGCAGGGGACTCAGGACTGGACAGACTGGCTCATGTCCGGACCCGAACAATTTTCCCTATTTTTATCACACACAAAATGAAGGGTTTGGCAGACTGGTGGTTTCAAAGTGTTTACTGACATATTTATGGTTTACAAAACAAATTAAAAAGCTTCCATGATGAAATATGATGGAGAAATACAGGGTTGAGAAGTTCAACAAGGTTTTTGTTTTCTTGCTTTTTTTTTTTTAAATATGACACATTTTAGAACCATTACTATGTTAACTTGCATTGTGAGCATTAAATCAATATTTTTTTCTCTTGATTTCTTTTTTTAAAAAAAATTGCTATTGAGGTAAAATTGCTTTGCCTCTTCAGAAGGCTGTTGGCTGTTAGCACACCACACCCATCACCAAAGCACCAATAATTCCCCATGATAGTCCAGTGGATGCCCTTCCCCCCTTACTTACCCATCCTATCTTCCCCATCTGATACCCCAGTTCTACAGACAGATTCCTAGGGTGTTTTTCCATTTAGTTTTCTTTGATCCATTGTTTTCTTTAGAAGCCGTAGATGAATGAAATTATCCGATGTTTGTCTTTCTTCTGATTTATTTCACTTACCATAATTCCAGTTCCAGTCATTTTGTCACAAATGGCAAGATTTCATCTTTGTTTTTTATAATTCAGTAGTATTCCATCGTGTATGTATACCATATCTTCTGAATACACTTACTTTGTGTTGGGCACTTAGGTAGTTTTTATAACTTGGATATTGTGAATAGTGAACACAGGAGTGTATATATCCCATGGAATTAGTGTTTTTGTGTTCTTTGGGTAGGTAACTAGGAGTGGGATTGCTGGATCAAACATCTATTTTTAGCATTCTGAGAAAACTCCATACTGTTTTCTATAGGTGTTGGGTCAGTCTTCATTCCCAACAACAGGTTTTATTATACTCTGCATTCTCCATAACACTTGTTTCTGGTCTTTTTGTCATGGGTCATTCTCACGGGTTTGAGTTGATAACTCTGTGGTTTGCATCTGTATTGCCCTGATGATAAGTGATGGCGGGCATTTTTTCCTGTGCTGTTGGCCACCTGTAACTCTTCTCCAGAGAAGTGTCTATTTAGCTCGTGTCCATTTTTATCGAGTTCTTTGTTTCCTTGTTGTTGAGCAAACAAGCATTTTTTAAAGCAAAGGATATTGTTGATCAAATCTTCTGGGAACCACTGAATCAGATGACACTAGAGATTCTGCCAAAGACTTAACTTCCCCAGACTGTAAGGGATCAATGGGAATTAGAGGAAGAGAAGGCTGCAAAACATTGAATGGGGTCAGATAAACTAACTTCAAGGACAGTTACTGGGCACCATCTACTTTATGCCAATCATCATTTTTCTCATTTCTCTTGGCCTCGAAAAAGGTAAAACTGAAAAGGAAAGGAAATTCAACCCCCCTAATTGACTGTATGGTTGTACATTATTGTATATTGTATTTACTGTGTTGGACTGTATTTTTTCTCAGTGTGGTCAACCGATATTATTGAAACTTACATGGTCCCTGTCGTCCACACCCCTGTTATTTGGAATCTCCAGGAGTCCTGGAGTTCTTTGTCCTCAGAAACTACCCAATTCCCTTTCAGTAACATTTGCCTAGCAAATTCCAGAAGTTTTTCTCAGTATTTCTATATCAACCAAATGTGATTAGCAAAGCTCCCTCATTTTTTTGGGTCTCAGTGTCCCTGTGCACAAAATGGAGGAACTTCCTAATTTGCCCCTAAGAAAACTTCTGGATTAGCCCTCTCACATTCCAAAGGTGGGTAAGTCCTAAACTATAAAATTGGGGATACAGTGACTGTTCAGTCCCTATAGAGGAAATATGAAGAAAGACAGTCTACCTGTAATCATTAAAGTTGATCAAAGAATAGTTCACCCAAGAGAGACTGGGGCTTCTCTTAACAATAAATCCACTGAAAGACCAGGTATTCTGTATTCTAGTCCTTCTTTCCCCAACTAACTGTGTGACTTGTAACAAATTGGTATAGATTGGATGTCTGTGTCTTCCCTTGCCCTCTAAGTTCACAGATCACCTCCTAACCCCAATGTGATAGTATTAAGAAATGGGTCCCTTAGGAGATAATTAGGTTACAGGGCAGAGCCTCATGAATGAGATTAGTGCCCTTTGAAAGAGACCCCAAAGAACTCTCTCACTCTTTTTCAGTCAGGGAGGATACAATGAGAAGTCAGTTGTCTGCCCTCACCAGATACCAAATCTGCCAGCACCTTAATCTCAGACTGTGAAAAAGATATCTCTGTTGTTCATAAGCCACCCAATTGATGATACTATGTTATAAAATCCCAAACTGACTAAATCTCTCAGAGCTTGGTCACCCACTGGTAATATGAGAGACAAACATGTGAGCACTGAGGTCACTGCTAGTTATACATTCTATGTGCCTCTGAGATGAGCCCAGGACCCAGTCTTGAAATGATTTGGTAAATAAGAAAGAAATGTTCTTGCAAGCAGAACCACCACCAGAAGCCTCAGAATCTGTCACATGATCAAACTCTTATGATGGAAAGAAGAGCCTGTTCTGATATATGAAGATGAGTAACAGCTAATAACAGTCCATAATGATTTATTCAGTGATTACTGTGTCATTTATACTCCATTATTCAACAAATATTTCTAAGCACTTATTCTATGACAAGAACTATGCAAAGTTCTGTGGAGAGAGCTCAAACAAGACAGAAACAATTCCTGTCTTGTTTTCATAGAATCTACTTGTGTGTGTGATGGTGTGTGTGTGTTTGTGTGTGTCGGGGCAGTGGGGATAGACACTAATTGAATAACTGAGCAAGATGACTCTAAATATGATATTGATGAGCGCATAGATTTGACTGTTATAATAGCAACCCTAAGTAACATTAGCTTACGTAAGATAAAAGTTTATTTTTAATCATGTAACAGCCCAGACATGAGGCGTCCATCCAGGGCTGGTAGAATGATTCCATAATGTTAAGAAAGCTTGTTCCTTTTTTCTTGCTCTGACATCTCTAGGACATTGCTCTTGGCTGCGTGCTTAAGACAGAATATCGTTGCTGCCTTCTAGCCAGTAGGAAGGAAAGGACATCTTTCTCTTTAAGAGTAAGACTCAGAGATGGTAAACCTTACTACTGTTCACACCTCATTGGCCAGAGTTTGTCGCATGGCCATAGCACCTTCTATGTGGCCTAGAAAATGTTGTCTCTATTCTGTGCTATCCTTCTGCTTATAGCTAAGAGTAAAGGGAGGGTAAACATTGTACAATAACTAATGATTTTCATTGTAATGATAAGTAAAACAAAGGGTAAATAAACTAGATTAGACTAAGTTATGCTACAGTAACAATCAATCCCCAAATCTTAGTGTCTCAATATTTATTATTGCATATGTTGTGTCATGGGTCTAGAGGGTATCTCTTCTCATCATCAAGTGGAGACTCATGTACCATACTGCTGGTTACAATGTCAGAGAGAAAAGAGATTTCTGGAAGATCTTGCAGTGGCAACTGAATGCTCAAAATACTGAATATTATTTTTGCTCACAATTCATAGACCAGAATGAGGTGCAATGCTCCACATAACAGGTGGAACCAGGAGTGTCAACCAGTCTACAAAAGGACATAGCACTGAAAATGTCTGGCAAATAGCATTATTCTAGTCCAAAGAGCATAATAGGACAGAGAGGCTTGGATAGGCTCTACTTTAAATGACATGGTCATAGAAGGCACTTTTGAGTTACTACTGGAACTGAGACTTGAATGATGAGAAGTCAGAAAGCAAGTGAAAAATCTGTGAAAAGTGTACATTTTTTAAAGCTTACTGTGGTTGCTATGTAGACGATTAAAAAAAGATCAGTTGACAGTAATTATCAACTTAATACAACCTGAATAGGTATTATTATTATCCCAGATTTAGAGATGAGTAAACAGAAGCACAGAGTTAAGTAATTTACCCAAAATCATACAGAATTGGAGCCCAGGTGAAAAAAATTCTGCAGTAGAACTTTTTTTTTAAGATTTATTTTATTTTTGCATACAAGCTGGGATATAGGCCAGAGGTGTGGGGTGATGAGAAGGTTCAGCTGAGACAGAGTGAGGAGCAGAACAGGCAGATGGACCGAAATACACTGCTGAGGGGAGCAGCGGGCGAGACAGGAGAGGTCTGCTGTGCCATGTGGGAATCTCCCTGGCCAGGCATCGAACTCGCGCTGCAGCTGCCGACAGCTCCACAGTGCTGCGCCCAACACGCTGCGCCACCAGGGAGGACCTTTAACCAGTAAGTCATACAGCTCCACTCAACCCCTGAAGCTGACCCTCTCTAGTGGGGTCCGCATGTGGGATAAGCTAACTACAGTGCCATGTAAATGAGTGGGGCAGGGACAAAGTGCCACAGAGCCCACCAGAGGGATGCATGACTAAGAAGCCAAGAGACTTCTCAAAACAGGTTCTCTTGTGAGGTGGTTATTAAGTGGAGAGGGGTTTAGAGGGGACACACATATAAATACTCACAGGCTTGATATGGGGCTGGAAAGGGAGGGATTTAGACAGGGAGTGGCAGGGAATGAGTCTGAGAGGGTGTAGGGGGCTGGTTTTGCCCACTTACAATAATGAAGAAAACTAATCAATTATTCAAACTTCTTTCCAATTACAATCTCCATTACAGGGTACTCCTGCTTTACAAGAGCAGAGCCAGCCTCCCAAGTGCTCCTGACATCATCAGAGTGAAGAAGACCAGTAACATAAACCCACTGGTACAAAGAGAAGCCAACTGCAAGGACCAGCCTAGAGAAGAAATGGAATTTGGCTCCAGAGTAACATACAGGATCTTGTCAACCCACTATGCACCCTCCAGCATTATAAACTGCTGCTCCCGGCATGTACAGGGAGGCTCGAATAAAGAAGTTCACAGCTGGAAACAGCAGGCTTGGGGTCACCAAGCAAAGACATGGAGCGCGCTATCTTTAATCATGGGCAGACGCTACCAACACCTGAGGCATCTGGCAGAGCATACGCGAGACTGAGAACTCCAGCAAGCTTACCTTGCCTTCAAGCTCTAGGAAATGAACCCAGCTTCCTGTCCTACTTGATTTCCCACTACTTTCCTCTACACTGCACTGCAGCCTTGATGGCCCCCAATGACACTCCTGATATGTCTCCATCACGTTGCTTTTGTCCTTGAGAACCTGCAGCGATAACAGTCTTTCCCAAATGCCACAGGACTCTTCTTTCTCCCTACGGTGTCTACTCAAGCACCACATCCTCCTAGAGACCCTCTCCATGAAAATTAGCCCCTTGCACGCTTTTCCTTCAGGTATTACCGCCTGAACACAACACTGCACATTCACTGGCCTTTCTGTCCCTTTGTCTACCCGTGGGATGTCATCTTCATGAAGGCGCTGCCTAGCTTCTGCCCTGCTCTCCCCAGGAGAGCATACTGTCACTAAACATGCCTGTGTGGATGGTGAGTAGAGCCAAGTGGCACCACCAGGTACAAAGCAATGGTTTGAGCTCCATAAAACAACCTAGTTACTGAACGCAGGGTCAAAATGGAAACTAGAGTTAAGTAAAGGGTGGCCACTCAGTGGCTAGCCTGAAATTCCTTCCATTGATTTTACACAGAGCTCAGGACAGGACCAAGGCATGAGATGGTTCCTGCTGCCCACCCCCCTCCCCCCCCAGGCTGGAGATGTGCGGGTCTAAGTTAGGTAACTGTGATTGCCCCACATGGTTCTTCTAAAACCTGTGGGGGATAGAGTGAGCGCCCACCCCAAGACCAGAATCTACCTCCAGTGTCTCCCCATCTGCTCCAAAGCAACCCTTATTGCTGGCTTTCCGCCCGGTTGTAAGAGATAACTGTGTCCATGAACATGAGAGAAACCTGGAGCCAGGGCAGCTGGCAGCATCCTTCATGCACCGTTTTGCCCAGACTGTGGTTTTGCTAAGAGCCTGAGGGCTGTTCCTGGGGCAGCACCAATTATCTCCATCTCACAGCAACAAGCTTCCTGACCACATACCTGACCAGTGCCACGGCTCATTAGGATGATCACACACTCTGGAGACCGCCCAGCAGCGACTCACGTCTGTGGGATGGACTGGAGCCACCCTGGGCTTTCAGAGGTCCCCACCCATGGCTTCTGCCACCCCCACCCCACACAACCAAGAAACGTCAATGTGGAAATCAACCTCCATTGTAATGTCACCAGCAGGCAACATGTCTGAAAGAGCTCTGATTCGGGGGGCTAAAAGCAGGAATCTGCTTCTTCCCATTCCTTTGATTTACACTGTGTGACCTGAGGTGAGTTAATGAAGATCTCAGTTTCTTCGTTGTAAAATGAGGTCACAAGTGTCTCCCTTACCTCCCTTGAGTTGCTCTGCAGATTATTTGTGAAACTCTATGTTCTGCTGAACACGGATTATCATTTGTGGGAAGAGAAGGGCATGGAGGTCAATGGAATACCATTTGCCTTTTTCTTAGAAACCCAAGCTAATATTATTACACAGCACTGTGCTCATAAAAATCATGCCTCCTCCTGACAGACTTTCAGTTTAAATTCCTGGGTGGAGCAGTTTATACCAATTTTTAAAAATAGCATCGGCCACTGATCATTCAACTTTCCTCTCTCAAACCAGATTTCTTTCCACTTTCCACATAAGCCCTCATTCTGGTGTTTGATAGTTGATAGGATAAAGTTATTACACTAATACATGGATATTAAATATGCTATCTCCACCAGTTAGCACATGTGTATTTTAATAGGATTTAAAAAAAAAGCATTATCCAAGGAATGGCACTAATGGTAGGCTCTCAGACACAATGGGCTTATGATTGGGAATTCAAGGAAGGTAGTCAGTTGCAAGGACCATATTTTTATTCCTCAAAGTAAATGCATTTTCAAAGAGAATCACTGCAAGGAATATTCTACCATTCTTTCTGAACCTTTAGGTCTTTCTTTCTTCTAGTACCCAGACCAGCCCAGGCACGAGACACCTGGAAGCAGACACTTGGTGATTCATCAGTAGGTCTAGAGGTCATGAAAATGGGATGCCTAATGATTTCCCAATGGCCTCTTCACGTGTTGATTTCTATTGATTCCTGGCCTGTTTTTCAGAAACCTAGGCTCAGATCCCACCCAATTCTGGAAAGATGTGATAATGGGCTAGATGCTGACGGGGACTCAGATGACCTGGCTTTGAAGCCTGGTGCTGTACCTTTTTTGACCTTGTCAAAGTCCTTGACCCTCCATCACACCCTATCCCCCACTCTCCTGAGCTTCTGTTTCCCCACTGTACAACAACCAGGGTCAGGAAGGTGATGTCCAAACCTCTTCCAGCATCATGATTCAATACATTCTCGATTGATTTCGTTTCAATTAATCTCGGTTCAATCCAATTTGCTATATTTCAATTCAATTATTTCCATTTAGTTTAGTAATTCCATTTCATTCAGTTCAAGTCAATTCAAATAAACTAAATTCCACTGACTCCAATTGAATCTACGATTTCCTGGTGTCCTGAGCAATTTCTAGGGCTTTAGAATCTAGGATTAAGCAGGGACGAATGGAGGGGAGGGAAGCAAATCCCCTGGCCCACGAGCCTTGCTGAGTCTGAGTAAAGTTACATGTTGGGTCATTCTAGAAGAAAGCATGAAGCATTTGAAAGAGTGTAGGGTTGGGAGTGCAATGTAGCCTTATGGCCTATGAGGCCCAGCCCTCATAATGGACAAGGAATAAACTGCCACGTGAGTGAATATCCATAAGCATGAATATAAAAAGCCCCCTCCCCCACTTCATATCTGGCTTCCTCTGTGACCTTGGTCAAGTCACATCACCTCCTTAACCTCATGAGAGAACTGAAGGGGAGGCAGGCAAACCCAGGTCTGGGCTTCTGTGAGTCCTCCCGCTCTCCTGGTCAAGCCCACAGTGCCCCTCCAAGGTGCAGAGCTGGGAGAAGAGTGCCCCTTGATTGGCCCTGGCAGCTTCCCCAAAGGCAGAGCTGCAGGTGAGCAGGTGGAGCCCTGACTTCCAGCCCTGAGGCGCTGAGGGAATGACTGGCTCCAGCTTAAGTCGAGGATTTCCAAAATCCTCCCAGTGCACGAGTCCCTTCCTTCTGCTCCTGCTCCAGGGTTGCATGTTTCATCTCCAGCCACAGACACCTCCTGCCTCTGACATTCTCCATTTCCCCTCAATCTACTCGAAATTTAAAGAATGAAAACAGAAAAAGACAAATCTAGTGATTACGCCCAATGAGTTCTCTGATCTTCACTACCTCCTCATGGAGACACCCATGTGATGGTGTTATTACCACCCCCAGTTACGGATGCCACAGCCAAAGCACAGAGAGGCAAGTCACAGACCCCAAGTCACACAGCCAGTAACAGCAGAAGAGAGGCTGCCTGAACTCCGGGGCAACAGGTATGCTGGTAGGCCAGCCCCTTCCCTGTTTTGCTCAGTCGCTGACACCCTCCATCTATTTCCATGCCATCCTGGGTTCTCTCTCAGGTTTGGCAGCTGGATCTGTCATCCCAAACCAGAGCCAGCTCAGCCTAGGAAGCAGGGTCCACTTTGAACCCTGGTCTGTCCTGCCTGGAGTTGAGGGCATGCCCCAGGGAGTCAACTGTCGGGTCACTTTCCAAGTCTAAGTCAGTGAGAGTTAAGCAAGCAAGGCCCCGTTCTTTCTGAGCAGAGATGGATTCAGTGGGCAGCCTGCTTTTTCTGGAATCCCCTGGGTCCCTACTCCCAGATACCCTATAGTATGGAGTCAATGCCTAGGGGAGCCCACCCACCCTTCTCCCTTAAGAATAAACCCAGCAGAGCCTCTCCCCTCATAGTCCATATCTCTGCAACAGAGGATGGGGCTAGTTGGCAAATCCAATAACCCTGTCCATCCTAGACCTATTCACTCCACCTCTCTCCTTGGTGATTTGGTTCTTTAAGCAAGTTAAACAAACTTGAGACACTTAAGGAAAAAAAAGGAAAAGCAACCAATGTGGATTAGGTTCCATCTATGGCGTTCTCACACTTAGTTTGTGTAAGAATCCTACGATGACTTTAGAAAAGGCTAAAATGAAAGTCTTACCCATTCATTCATGCATTTATTCATTTGTGTTCTTTCATTCCTACTCACCAAGCGCTATTCCAGGAGGTGGAGGCATAAAGCAGAAAGTCTAGATTCTTGTGGAGTTTAGAGGAAAGAAAATGGAAAAACAGATAATAAATAAGTGAACAAATATACAGTATGCCAGGTGGTAAAAGTTATTGGAAAATACAGGGTAAAGGCGGGTGAAGGGGGGTAACATGGAGAATTTGTAGTTAAAGCGGTACAGCAGGGGATTCTAATGCAGGAGACTGGACATGCAGAAAAACACAGGCTTATTCTATGTCAAGACATTCACATGGATACTTCACTTAATAGAGAAGTCACGTATAACAAGACAGACAGGAAATATATAACAGATAGGAAAACTGAGTTTTAGAGAAAAGAAGAATTTGCCCAAGTTATTACAACACATGGAAGCAGAGTTCAAGCCTGTCCTTTCCTTACATAGCATGTTAAGGAGTGCTGGAAACTGCGTACAACATGGTCCCCTTTAAAGGTAAGTCACCCTCATCACCCCTCTGCTATCACACTTCCCTGTGTGCAGAGAACACTCTCACCCTCTGTCTCCTTCGAAGAAACCAGCCACAATCATAGGCCACGATCACTGCAGATGGCCTCCCACCTCCCATCCAAGTTGGTCCAGACTACGTGTATCTGCCCCAGAAATGGAAAATGGTCTTGCTGACATATTCTTGGGGGCTCAGAGGAATGTATGTGCCCAAACAAAGTTTGGTGCTTTCCCTGCCTCCCTGGGTTACCCAATCTGCACAACTGGCTGCTGATTTTGGCTTCCTGAACCCCTGCCTGCTTCATCTTTACTTTCAGTTCAACCTTTCCCCTGAACTCTTAGCTGCTGTCTGAAGAGTTTCTCCAAGCAGGGAGATGATGGCTCCTGAAGCCAACAACAGCAATGGTAATTATAGAAATAATAATAAACAATGGTTGCGCCATAGTAAGTACTCAATAAATATTTGTTTAACAAGGGGTCGAGTGAATGAGTAATTATAACTAACACTTACAAGTACTTACTCTGGTCCAGAGAGCCATGTTATGCACCTTTTCATTTAATTCTCTCAAGAGTTCTATGAGATAGGTACTATTTTTATTACCCTATTTCACATGAGAGGGAACTGAAACAGAGAAAGGTCAAGTTATTTGCTCAGGTTCACAAAGCTAGGAAACAGTCAAGTTTGCATTTGAGCAAGTCTATCAGATTCCAAAGACCATGTTCTCAGCCCTGATCCACCAAAAGGAAATAGGATTATGTGATCATAATCTGCTCCCTGATCAACTTCACCCATCACCACTGCCTGAAAACCTGTGCAGTGTGACAGAGTGCAATAGATCAGCTTGTCCAAACAACAGCACTGGTTCAGGTCAAGACAGCATTTCTACCACCGTGGCCACTATACTTCAACTCTTGAAAAGCTCATTTTCAGGACAATGTTGTATCTCCCATCAACTTCTCCATTCTTTTCTTCTCAACATCACCAGCCTGGTGCCCCAGCATAGCTCACAGCTAATCTGACTGATGGTGGTTTTATAACGTGACTACAAAAGTCTTTAAAATGCCATCCATTGAGAGTTAAGTCTACCTTTGAGAAGTAAGTCCCTACCTTTTGGCTCTGAGTAGGTTTACAGCTACTCTGACCAAGAGAGTAGGGAGAAGTATTTCCATGTGAGTTCTGAGATGAGATAATAAAAGGCAGCACAACTTCTACTTTTCTACTGGAACATTTGTTCTTGGAACCAACATGAAAGAAGTTCAAATGCCTGGAGGCTGCCATGTTGTGAGGAAGCCCTATCCACAATGGAGAAGTCAATGCAGGGACTCTGGTTGGCACTTTCAGAATGAGACCCATCTTCGAGGTGCCAAAGAACCTCCAGAATGTGTGCACCTCAGCTCAGCTGCACACATTGTGAAGATGTCGTCACTGTGCCCTCCTAATATCCTCACCCACACAACTCATGAGCATAATAAAATGGTGTTAAGTTACTGAGTTTTAGGGTGGCATGTACTTAGTGGTAGGATACTAGAGGACCATCTACCCAGCCCAGCCTAGCACTGTGGCATAATGGTTAACTGTACAGGCTCTGGAGTCACAGAGAACTAGCTTGAATTCTAAGCGACACCATTTTCTAGATTGGGCTACTTATCTCACTTCTTTGAGCTTCATTTTTCTCATTTATAAATTATAACGATGGTATTTCAAACCAAAGATTATCATGGACATTAAATGAGATGATACATAAAAAAGGGTCATAGGCAGTGCCCGGTATAGAAGAAGCACCCAGTAAATACTGTGTATTATTACTGAGCATTTAGTAGGTGCAATTATTGCGTCAACAGTTTATGGAAAATCAAAACTCTTGAGAAGTAAAATGACACAACCACAGACTTTATGACACACGACCTATCAGACTTTAACTCCATGTCCAGCCTTGCCCACCATGAACATGCTGATATCCAGGTGAAGCCAGCTCATTAGCAAGGGACTTGAGAGGTAAGACCACCACTGGCCTCTTAGTCATCAGGAAGCACATAAAGGGGACAAAGAAGCACTCCCCTCCCTGCATCCCCTCCTTCACAGAGCCCCAAGAACCAAATTAAAGGGACATCTTGCAAACACTTTCCCTAGTTAGCTTCCCTTTAAAGCAAAGCTAAAATAAGACATAGCACTCTAAATGCCATCCTCTCCCATGCTGATAAGCAGCTTATTTAGCCCAGTGTGTGGCCACCTTAAGAGCCCGGAGGAGAGCACCTACTGCTGGGAGTCACCCCTGGGAGCGCTGGGAGCAGAGTGAGTCACCGGATGATGGGGAGAGAGTCACAGGAGGCCGAGGGAGCCAGCTCGGAGGCTGTGCAGGGACAGGAGTTCCTGGGGGCAGGAGGAAAAGAAGAGGAGGGCTGATGCCGGGGCAGGCAAGAAGAGACAGGCGTTTTCACAGGTATAGAAACTAGAGGCTTAGAACTGGAGACCTGGCAGGAGGGAAAGTGTTCCTTCAAACTGCCTGGACAATTTAGTGATGAGAAAAGTGATGACATGGAGGAACACAGATAGAGGAAGCTTCTGAAGCTGAGTGCACTGACATGCGTTGGTTTTACAGATTCCTTACGGCCTTGGGCCCATGGAGTCGACTCTCTCTCTCACAGGTGAGAAATCAGAGCTTCAGAAGAGGAAGCACCTCCCTGAGGGGCAAGCAGGGAGCTAGTCTGGAAGCCGATTTTCCAGCCAGGGCTTTACATACGGGTTTTGTCTTGTCTACTCTGGCCCCATACATATCTCCATCCCATAAACCTGCCGTAAGAGCCTCGTCCACCACATTAGCTCCAGACATTCACAGGGCAAGAGTGGCTTTCCTCTGTCATAAAGGAAATGGGAGAGTTATCAGAGAGTGAGAGATATGTATGAATGTTGAGACTGGGAAACCCTGGGAACAGTATGAAATTTAAAGAGCAAAGGTTAATTTTTCAATTGGAAGGGATCACATTTACGGAGGAAGAAAACGGTGCCCCAAAGGGTAACTTTCTAGCTGACTGAAGGTGCACAGCTGTATAAAAATGGGGCATCCAATGTTCCTTAGACTCAGATTCCATGAAAAAGAACAGGCAATTTCTAGGTAGCAAGTATCTAACAGCCTCACGGGACCCCTATTTCTCACCATCTGAAATTGCCCACAGCTTACAACATCACTCCCCCCGCCCCCCACATTTAGGGAATGTCTGTAACACACAGGGGTGGGGCCCCGGGGACCATGTCTCTATGGCGTGGCTGTGGCCCCACACCATAGCTCACAGGCCCAGGGGTAAGTCCTGGAGAGAAGCCTGGTCAATCAAGCATTCTGGGACTTTCGCAGCAGAATTAGAGAAAGAAACTGAGTCTCTGTGTGGCAAGGGTCATGCAAAGAGAGTGACGAGACCGCAGGGGGCCACGTGCTGCAGCCCTCAGAGGGAGCCAGAGAGATGGAGAGCTAAGGGGTGCAGGAGAGCTGGACCTCACATTGGGTGGAGTCCCTGACTCCAGGGCCTCTCATGGTTTTAGTATACCCCTTCCCCAAGGCTGGGGGAAGCCTAGTGTCCTTCCAGTGAGTTGTACTCTTCCCGCCTAAGGAATTTTTTCATTGAGCTGAACAGGGTTATCAGTATGGCTTCCTCATCCTTCAGCCAGAGCGTTTCTTTAAGGTGGACTAAAACACCTACTGCACGATCATCCTGGGACCCAAGATTTAAAGGCAAGGAAGACTTTTGAGACCCCAGGAGAATAATCCAGAGATAAAGAATGACCCGAGTCTTCCTATCGACCTCCCTCATAGCCATAGCCCTCCCCGCACTACACCTGCGCATCAGTAATGCACGTTTCCTACAATTACGCAGCACTCCAGGCTTTATAATGCCCTTATAATACAGGCGGCATATCAGACCCTACCTGGAGCTGCTACTCTTTTTGCCGCTTTTACAGCAGCTGACGCCCTGATTCTGGTTTATATCTCGACTACTCCTCGGGGAGCTTAATCCTGGAAGAATATGTCACATCTTCACACACAGGTGAATTGAGCCTTAGAGGAAGAGTCCCAAGTTCTGGGGTCCTGACTCCCACTTATCTCGAGTCAACAGTCCCTCTTCTGAAGCAGGAGGTCACCTGGGCCCACACAATCCATGCACCCCTGAAATAGCCCATGGGCATGTCTGTGGGAAGCCCTGCAACTCAGTTTGCTAGGACAGTGTTTTCAGCAGCCAACCGCAAGCTGTATCTTGGAGCAGGCAATGGGGAACAGCTCAGAAATGAAAACAGAATGGCCCGTGGCCCCCGCAGGCCCCCGCTGGGCAGGGCGCTGACTCACACAGTGGCCTATCCAGGCAGGCACTGAGTTACTCGGGGAGGGGGGACAGCGCAGCACCCACAGGACTCTGAAACCTGAAAACTGTAGGCCAAGATTTGATGTTCCCAACTCTGAAAAGCCTTTCTTACCAAAAGGCTAACAAACGGTTGCACAGTTTACATTTAAAAATGTAAAAACCACCCGGGAAGCCACAGGCTGTGGGATGCATTTGGCCTATGGGCCAGAGTCTGCCAAGACTGCTCCAGAAAAAGGCTAGAGGCTGGGTCGGGAAGGACCCCGGAGGCCTGGCTGAAGAGACTGTGCTTCTTCAGGCAGGAGGCAAACAGTCTAAGCAGGAGAATTCAGGATCAGATTTACAAGCAATGTGGAGCCAGATCGGGGTAAGGGAGAGGGAAGTTTAAAATGACAGCCCAATTAGACAATGACTATTCACTGAAAGTGGTATTTGTGCAGAAGCAGTAAAGAGAAGGCTGCTGCAGGACATTTTAGGGTAAAGTGACCGTAATGAGTATTTAGATCTAGGCATTAAGAGGGAAAGAGAGGCAGGGCACTCCGCGTGCCTACTTATCCAATGAGAGATCAGCTACCCTTAGAGTGGTAGTGAGTGCCCCATCCCCAGAAGTATTCAAGCACAGTATAGGTTCCTGCCTGAAAGGTGTTCTGTAGACAGCAGTGGACGGAGTTAGGGACAGTGACAACCTTTATCAATGTAACAGGATCAAATGATTTGTTTAGTCAATGAGGGCTATAGACAGACTTCACTCCTCAATACAAATCACCTTAATTTTGTACAAAGCTGTCTACTTTCGAAAGTGCTCATATCTATTATCTCCCGGAGGGGCTTGGAAAAGGACTCTGAAACCTGAAAACTGCTAGGCAAATAGGAGACTGTGTTATCATTATAATATTTAATGCTCTTCATTTGAACATAAAAACTATTTTATTTCAGACTCTGCTTACTTTGACTTGAGTTCAGTGAATTATTTATTTCTAGATCTTCTCATCTCTTGGACAACACTTGGCACATTGTGATTTTAAAAAAAAAAAGTTTGTCAAATCTAGCAATGCATGAAAGTCAGCTCAGAAAGCATCTGGGGCCACTGGCTTCCCCCTGCACTGATGGGGAGACTCCGGCTCCACCACCACCAGAAGAGAAGCGTTATTAATAGTCACGCTGTAGCAATATTCCCTGTGCCTCCCACACTGGTCAGGGCTCTTTCCCGACATTCTCAGTCAAGGCTCTCAAGATCCTAATGTGACAGACGCCACTACTGTCCCCACTTTACAACGAGAAAGCCGAGTCTCAGACAAATGCAGCGTCTTGCTCTGGTCATAAGGTCAGAATGGTGCTTTTCAATAAATAGGCTAATTCGCATTACTCCTCCTTCCCAGTGGACACATTTTTTGCCCACATTTACTCAAAGAGGGAGGGGCTGGGGCTGCTGAGCGTCTCAGGACTGGTGATGAGGTCTCTGTCCCATCTCCAACTCAGGGTCGTGTTGGGAAGCCCCGGCTTCTGGGTCCCCCAGTCTCCGGAGAAACCACAGCTTCTGGGTCCCCAGTTTCAACTGCCTGTGCGGCCACCGGCCAGCAGAGGGCAGCTGCGGGAAGCCGTCCGCCCCCATTACGCCTAATTAAGCCGCAAGAGGCAAGAGGAAAATGCATTTCTACGTGATGAAAGCAAACAGATCAACTCCTGGGCTGCGCGGAGCAGGAGGATCAGCGAGGAGGGACGTTTATCCGCTTCCAAGAAGCCGGCTGGATGGTGCCGTGGTGGCTGCTTGCAACAGAACACTGGCCCCAGGGAACCAGACCCAGGGGCGTCCTGGGAGTGCCCCCTCCCTGAGCCAGTCCACAGAAAGCGGCTGGGCTAGAGATACTGTGAAGCCGCCGGAGTGGCTGGAGCCAAGGCGGCTGCCTGTTTGGAGCAAAATAACCATCCAGACACACCAAGATACGCACAGGCGCGCCAGCCAGCGTGCTCACAAACCAGGAGGTAGCACACACAATTCAGTGACCAAGGGTCCTGCCTGCCTTTCAGTGATGAAGCCAGGACCCCCCCGGGCGGCCGTGGTAGTCAGTTCTTTGACCACTGAATACACATACAGGATATGTAGACCCACAAGCGTGTGTGTGTGCACAGAGCACACACACACACATTCACACACCCCAAAGAAAGGCAAATGCTTCTGCGCCAGAGCGGATGCACGCTGAGGCAGGAGGAGGTTGCCCAGGTTTCTGCCACCTTGAGCAAGTTGCTAACCCATTCTGAATCTGTTTCTCACTTGTGAAATGGACCTGGTTTCTTAGAGTTATGCAGTTTGTGCATAGGTGCTCACTCGAAAGCCGGGGAGACAAATCAAGTTCCCCCAAGGAAGCCTGGGATTGCTACCCATTTCCTTTGCCAAGTATCTAAAGGTAGAAGAAGCAAGAACTAGATGGCCCAGTCTGTGTCCCTGTCCCCCAACCAGCAACACCAGGGGCGTCATTATCTGTTGAACGCTGGGTGTCTACATCAGTGTCATCTTCTCCTGTCATCCTGAATAAGCAGCTTCTTTTTCTGTCCTCCTTTTTCACTTAATTGGAGCACAGAGCAGAAGCGCCCCATGAACGCAGAAGCTTTTCTTATATGGTTACCTGTCCTCGCTAGTTCACTATCTGGTCCTCTCCGCCCCTCCTTTGCTTACTGTAAAATCATCATGTGTAGGTTTTTTCCTGTATCTTTGGAGGTGTTTGTTTGTTTGCTTGTTTTTAGGAAAGAAACCCTTAAATCAAATTAATAAAATGAAATTTTGTCTTAAAACTTTGTGTACATGGCCAAATTGTTTTCCAAAATAGTCGGCCAAGCATCAGTCTCTATGTTATCACCCCATTCTCAAAGGCATCAGCTAGTCTCTTGTGTTTGCTTAAATGCTGTTAATTCAATAAGCCAAAAAATGTTATCTCATGGTTTAATAAGTGTTTCTTTGATTAGAGAATGAACATGTTTTTCTTGTGTTTGTTAACGAGTTGTATTTCTTCTTTTGAGGATTGTCTCTTTGTACCCCCTCTTCATTTATCTGCTGGGTCTTAGCAAATTTAATTGGTTTGCATGTGTTCTTTACATAATAAAGATAGCAATCCTTTGTCATATTTGCTGTGGGTATTTTTCCCAGTTTGCTTTATGTCTTTTCCTTTGTGGTTTCTTCTGTCACTTCGAAGCATATACAGTCACCCAAGCTCTAGAGGCTTGACAAGTCTTCATTTCTAATTCCTGAATTTTTTTTTCTCCTGGTATGGATTTGATTCTGTGAGCTTAAGAGTCCACGAAATCATGATTCTGTGATCCTGTGCTCCCACGATGAGCCATTCTGGCCCTTGGTTACCTTTCAAGACATAAACCTCCTCTCCCCCTCTCCTCCTCTATCATGCCCCTCCCCCTACCTTTGAGATCACAAACGCCATAAGGGACTGTATCTGTTCCCGAATCCAAGGAGCACAGTGCCAGGCACATTGTGGGTGAGCACTCAGTATCTTTCTCCTATCTCCACAATCTGTTCCAAGTTCTTGGGAATACTCTGATTCTGGTCTCACATCCATGCGTGCAAATAGATGGTCAGAGGGGTGAAATCACCTGAGGCCGCAAAGGGGATGTGGCCAGGAGAAAGGCCAGCAATCACGGAATTAAAAGGGTGAAAAACTGGGCCTCCCTGGTGGCACAGTGGTTAAGTCTCAGCACTATGAAACTATCAGCAGCCGCTGCAGCACAAGTACGATACCCGGCCAGGGAGCTTCCCACATGGCGCAGCAGACCTCTCCTGCCTCACCCACTGCTCCCCTCAGCAGTGTATTTCAGTAGATCAGCCTGTTCCGCTCCCCACTCTGTCTCTGGTGACTCCTCTCACACACCCAGACCTCTGGCCTACGCCCTGGCTCTTGTATGCATAAACAAATAAATCTTTAAAAAAATAAAAATATAAACAGGTGAAAAACATAGCATGTGGAAACAATAAGTAGATGAGCACGGCAAGTTCTGTGACAAGAGTTACAGTGACCCAAGGTGTGACAGGAAGTCTTAGTTGGATGCAACCAGCAAAGGTTCTGAATATCAACTTGGGAATTCTATCCACAAAAATTCCATTCTCCACAGTGCGGCTACAGTGATCTTTTTAAAAGGTAAATCTGACCACATCATGGCCCTGCTTTGCACCCTGCAAAGGCTTCCCTCTGCAAGCAGGATTCAGGTGAGGCTCTGATAGGGCCTTGCCTTCTTCACTCACCTTATCTCCTGCCTTTCCCCACATAAGCCCTATACAGACTGCCACCCATTAAGACCACGCCCATCCCGACCAGTCCCTCCAGAACTGCAGCTTTCTTGTCCTGTTAACCGGCTCACCCTGGCGCTACACACTGCCGCTTTCTTCCCCGACTGGGGTGAGGCTCAAATTTCTGTGTGGTACATGCCCCTTCACTCTTGTCTCCTCCCTCCTACCCCTCACTTCAGGTGACATCGCTTCACCTCATCTCTGTTCATCTTCCTGTATATTTTGGGTCTCCCCTTCGGGTGTGAGCCTCGGAGGTCAGAGGGCAGAGACGTGCTCTCCTCTCTCACTGCTGCCATCCCCTGTCTGGGCCAGGGCCTGGCTGGTTGGTTCCTTGCTTTATTAAACAAACTCAAGGGTGAGAAGGGTCAGGGGTGTGTTTTAGAAAGCTGATTCTGGGAGGTGGCAGAGGGTGGTTTAGATTTGAAGAGACCAGAGTGAAGGGAAGCAAAGACGTTGCATAGAAATGATGGCCATCAGGAATTTTTCTGAGAGGAGGATTTGATCCAGGAGAGCTAGAGAGGAAAGGATGGTGTAATGTGGTTACTGGAAAGTAAGGGGAAAAACGTACAGCGTGGGCAAGCTGTAGGCACCCAAGCAGGGATGAAAACCCCTCAGTATACGCTATATTAAACAGTGCTTTAACCACAGTGCCCGCCACGCCTTCTCTGGCTGTGCTCACCACACCATCCCAAGTGGCCAGGGCCCGGGCTGCTGTCTTCCTTTCACAGAGGAGCAAGCTGAGGTTCAGGAAAGTGATCTCAAAGACACACAGTTTTGAAAAGTGGACACATGAAGGAATTGAACTCCTAACACTCAGTCCTGGGCTTCGCCTGAAAATGCTGCCACCTCCCAATTTTACCAGCCCCCACTCCCAGTGGACACTCCACAGCCTGGTGTGGCTGATGAAATCATGCCTGAGAGTTCACGATCCACATGGAGGACTATCCCTGGCTCTGAGACTGGAGACAGGCGCTCAGTGCCCTGTCTTACGAGTTAAAAATCACGACTCAGGCAGGAGGCCATTTGCCGCCACATTAACAGTAAATGCCATTTGAGCCAGTGATATCTCCATATCTGGCTTTTCCCCCTTCCCCTGTGGCTGAAATTACAACATAAGGGAGCAGGGACAGAGGGAAGGAAGAGATAAACAAGGGTGGGAAGGAGACAGGAGTGACGCCTCCATTCAAACAGGCAGACAGGCTGGGGGACCCAGGCCCTCCTCTCCCTTCTAAAGTGGAGCCAAGAGCAGCTTTATGGAGAAAAGATTACAGGCGGCTCAGCAGGGAGCCAGGGGCCAGGGCCAGGGAAGTCTGGAGCATAAGCAGCAGAGGTGGGGAGAAGGGCCTCAGAGTCTTGTGATTCTCTTGAATGGAACAGCTCCCCTACCCGTGCCCTTATTTGGCACCCTAAAGCTCACCACCTATTGTGGAAAGGTCAGCTACTATGTGGGCTTTGATGGATCCCACTAATCATTTTAATTCAGAGCTGCTTCATGATTACTTAGACTGGGAGAAAAAGTAGACATCAATAGGGGTACCCAGATCTGCACCTGTCCCGGAATCTGGAGACGGCAGCCTGGGGAGAGTGCAGCACAGAAAAGGGATAGCCAGAGAGTGGGCCCCAAAGGTGCCGTGTCTGTACCATACACCTTTTGGGACCTTTTCAGCAATTTGCATCCAGTTCCAAGTGGAGGTGCCAGGGCTATTTACATGCTGACAGTGCTCCAAGAATGACCTGACTCTGCAGAGACAGGGCTTATGGGGGAATGAGTTCAGTCTTAGGGAAGAAGGCCCCGCAGAGCCCACCCTCCTGGAGTACCCCCACCCCCGAAGACGAATCAGTCCTAACGGAGCAATTGAGAACTAATTCTGTTTTCCTCTTTCCTCTTCCATTTTTTTCGCTCTACTTTTTTCACTCATTACTTCCTTTCTTTTCATTTTCTCTGCATATTTCTCTTCCCTTTCCTGAACCCAAGTCGATGTTTTAAGATATTTTTCCTCACTTAAAAATAAAAGTTCTGCTTTTTTAAAAAAAAATTTTTACCATGCAGCTCAAGACATACTGTCTACAAATTGTCATAAAAGAAATTAAATGATTTACTTTGTATGTGATTTCTCTTTGCACATGGGTGAACAGAGGCACATTTTATTGTGAGGGAGGGAGGGCAAGAGAGACAGACAGACACTGCCTGATGGCTCATGGCTGACAGGAAGAAAGGAAGAAAAAGGGAGGGGTAAAGAGAAGAGAGCACAAGTCAAGTCCATTCATTATATCAAGAAATCTTTGTTGTAAGCCAGGTTCCTTGCTGGCCTTAGCCTCCTGGAGTGCCCAGCCTGGTACAAGAGTGAATAGTTACTAGGACGTTGTAAGCAAGCGAAGTTGGTCCTGTGGAAGGGGCCATATGCGGAATGACGATTGAGGACACAGGCAGAAGCAATGACTTTGGGATCATTTCTCAGGGTGGTTAAAGCAACTCAGACCAGAGAGGACATGTGCAAAACTGTGTATAAGGAGAAAAGAGGAGAATAAAGTCCAAGAAGGTCTGTTGGTCCACAGATAGGGGAGGAACACAAAGCATCCAGAGCAAGAGCTATGAGTTAGGACAGTGAAAAAGGAGTAGGAGACAGTCGTGTGTGTGTGTGTGTGTGTGTGTGTGTGTGTGTGTGTGTGTGCGCGTGCGCGCGCGCACCTGTGTTTACATCTTTACTTGGAAAACAAAGTGTTAGCTGCTCAGAATCCATGAGTACAAACTCAGACTCTCTTAGAAGGAAGAATCTCGAGAAGCAGATCTGATTTTATTGAGCATAATAACTGTCAAAAATACAGACTGGAGAACTAGAGAGCAAGAGGGTTAAACTCTAAGAAAGGGATGTTGTTTTAAAATATAGGTTTGGTTACTCTTCAGGTCAGTGAGGCTAACAGATCAGGAGATAACTTCCAGTGAAGGGATAATTTGTTACTATACACACGAATTCCTATAGGAACGGGCATGGCTTGCCATGGGTGGGGGGGCATGTGAGGAAGCACCAGGGTCAGCTAGAAGGCAGAGAGGGGGCAGGGGAAGACAGAGATGACTGGATTTTCCTAGGTCTATTCCAGTCTTGAGAATCTAAGTGTTGTGGTTTCATAACTTGGATCCCATTTGGTTGTAAGATCTTCTGATGTTAAGATTCTGTCAGTGTACAGTTCTGATGAGCCAGAACTGCCTCTGACTCGGATAGACCCTTGCAGGGAGGTTGAAGGTGGAAAGAGAGGGAAAGCCAGTGGAGGGGGGTCAGTCTGAAAACTGATCTGTCCTGCCGCCAACTAGGCTGGCTGGTTCTCAAATCACTCAGGTGGATGCAATTTCCTGAAATATTACCAGGCCACAGGTATTTGCTGCTTACCAAACACAATTAGAACCTAATTTTGGGAAGTATGTTTTTATGAAGAGGTTCATGAGCCAAATGTAACCCCCCAATTCTGCAGTTCAGGAAAGATGGATGGGCCAACATGTAGGCATTTGGCTGATGCCCTAGGAGGGAAGATAGATGTGTTTAACCGGAAGGGAACACAAATCACTCTCCATCTCTGTGGACACTCGCTGCCCAGGAGGGCCTTCAGAGGCACCAGAAATGCCACCATTCCTCTCACCAGAAAATCCTAACATTTGAGATGTCCTTAGAGCCCTTTCCTCTGATCTCAGGAAGGGTTCCCTCCACAAGGACCCTGACCAGGGGGTTGGGTACAGGGGTAAGGAACCCCTTCCTATACCAGGAAACCTACACTCTTTAATCACAGACTGGGTCTCCTGAGACAGACTGTCTGGACCTGTATGTTCACCCCCAAGTTAAACACTGCTTTGTGGATGGCAACTGCTCTCCTAGAGAGGTTCAATATATTTGGCTATTCCAGATATCTCATATAAGTGGAATCATGTAGCATCTGTCTTCTTGTGCCTGACTTATTTCACTTAGCCAGTGAAAAAGTTCTCAAGTTTCTCAAAGCCCAGGTATATTGGCATATAGTGCAGAATGTCCTTCTTTTTAAAGGCTGAATAATATTCCACTGTATGCATATACCACACTTTCTTTATCCAGCTGTGAAGGACATTTAAATTGTTTCCATATCTTGGCTACTGTGAATAGTGCTACAATGAATACAGGAGTGATAATGTCCCTTGGAGAACCTGATTTCTATTCTTGTGGATAAATAACAAGAAGTGAGACTGTTTTGATCATGTGGTAGATAATCATCAAAATCAAAATGATCACACAACTCAACAAAAACAAAGACAACAATCCAGTCAAAAAATGGGCAGAAGAGCTAAAAAGATACTTCTCCGAAGAAGAAAAGCAAATGGCCAACAGCTATATGAAAAAATGTTCAACATCACTTATAATCAGGGAAATGCAAATCAAAACCACAAAGACATACCACCTCATGCCAGTGAGTATGGCGCACATTAAAAAAACAGGCAACAACAAATGCTGGCAAGGATGTGGAGAAAAAGGAACCCATCTACACTGCTGGTGAGAATGCAAACTGGTCCAACCACTATGGAAAGCTATATGGCGTTTCCTCAAACTAATAAATGTGGAGCTACCATACGACCCAGCAATACCACTTTTGGGAATATACCCAAAGGTCACAAAAACACTAATTCAAAAGGATACATGCACCCAGATGTTTATTGCAGCCCTATTTACAATAGTGAAGGTATAGAAACAACCCAGATGCCCAAAAATAGATGATTTGATCAAGAAAATGTGGTACATATACACAACGGAATACTATTCAGCATTCAAAAAAGATAAACTCATGCAATTCGCAGCAACATGGATGGAACTAGAAGGGATCATGCTCAGTGAAATAAGCCAAAAGGAAAAAGAAAAATATCGAATGGTCTCACTTATAACAGGAATATAGGGGAACCAAATACAAGAGCAACAATCAGCGAGAGAGGGGGGAGGAATGGGGCTCAGAACAGAGGAGAGGGGAGCACAGGGGACTGTGGTGACAGTACACGGGTGAATTGGTGGTGGGAAACCTACGGGGAATATACAGTAATGTAAAAGACATAAAAATAATGGATCACGGGTGAATTGGTGGTGGGCTACCCAAGGGGAATACAAAATGTTAAAGACATAAATAACAATAAAAATATATATTTAAAAAAATGAGGTATCACCTTACAACTGTCAGGATGCCATTATCAAAAGAAATAGATGAATAAAAGACATGATTTTGTGAAGATGTAGACAAAAAGGAATCGATACACTGTTGGTACAAAAGTAAAATGGAAAACAGTACAGAGGTCCTTCAAATAATAAAAAACAAAATTACCTTATACATTCAGGTTTCCATGAAAATCAGTTTATTCTTAGAGAGCTGTTATTATACCTCTAGTCCTCTAAGACACCATTGTCTATTTCACATGAGATGCTCAAAGATCAGCTAGACCTCACCTGATGCTACATATCTAATTTAAAAAATGCAAATAAAGCCCAGGAGCTCATACATTCCTTCAATTTTACTTTGGCTGTTTCCACTGATTATTCCACCCACTGAGACAATTTTGAGTCCTTAATTTGTTCTCCACTGTGTCTTCAACATCTTTACACCTCACCAGTGTCGTTTCTATGTCTTCATTCAAATCAGGTACCAGGTCAAGATGGAAACTGCAACCTACTCTGGTTAAGTTACTCTTGCAAGTCAACTATCAACTAATTCACCTGGTTACAAATCTATAGTCCAGGGATTTCTAAACCAAGACGATCTTCAGAGTCAGCTGGAGATCACTGTGGTCCCCAGATGCCACCTGGGACCATCTCTACGGAGAAGACGGGACTCAGAAATATGCATGCTGGCACAACTGCCCTGGAGATGTCAGTCATTTCTTAACGTTTGCTTTTCACATTTTCTATCTTATCCAGAATGATAAAAGGAGAAAACTGACCAAGTTCTTAGTTGAAATTGTACTATGTTATACTTGAGGTTCTTCAGTCTAATACACCCACAATAAGAGGATATTAGGTTACTTTAATCTATGACTCCATTTGGGAAAATTCAAATTACTTTTTAATAATTGATTGGATTCAGGGTTAATTCTTTAGATTCACCAACGGGAATTATGGCACATCTAACTGAAATCAGAGATTAACGCATGGCTATCTACACTATTCCTAATTTTATAAAAATACAAACAGGAACCTGGAGAAGCTAAGAGACTTTCCCAAGGTCATGTGGCCAGTCGGTAGAGGAGCTCTTTGCTTTTCCCACTCATCACTTTGCATCTTAAATTCATACTTGACTTTGAAATTCTTTGTGGTTTTGTTTGATTTACTACATATCAGATGGCGTTCCTTATTCACTTTTACTTCGGCTGATGTAAAAATGATTTTGCATTCACTGAAAGCATGCCAACTAATGGCAGAACAATGGGGAGGGAAAAGAAAGGAAGCATCTCCACCATGCTCAAAAGATACAAAGTCAAGTTCAAATTTAAATATTTTGAAGCAAATCCACACAGATAACAAAAGTTCAAAAAATTAGAAAGAGAGTGGAAAGTGTTCTGGATCGAAGATCTTATTTAGTGACTTTGGATAAATCAATAGCCTTTTCACAATAATACAGGTTATGGGAGTCTTATGACCCTCACTTTGCCATGGAATAGCACATTTCTAACAAGATGAAAGATGATTTTTTCCCCCTTTGTTCAATCTACATATAAAAATTACAGCAACTATTCTATTTTATGTTTTAAAATGAAAAAGTAGAAGTCACACCACTAGACTACAATGTTAAAACACAGGCCCATTTACATCTCGAGGGAAATGTTTCTATACAAAACCAGAAGATAATTGGAAAAATAAAGGGATTTTATCTATTCATCAATTTTATGATAACAGTCACAGTAACTAGCCATTGATTCCTTGTTTTGTGCCAGACACTCAACTACATTCTTTCCATACAATGTCCCACTTAGTCTCTACACCACACCCAGGGCACAGATATATGGGTCCCATCATACTGAGAGGGGGGAAAAAAATCTTCAAACGATCATCATTTTAAGGCACTTTGCTTCAGGACAATACTTAATTTGATTTCAAGCTGAAGTTAGAAACAGTTAAGGAGTAACAAAGCTGGATATCCAGGAAATAACAGAGACTTAAAATGCATCCCTGTTCTTGGGGCCTAAAGTTAGGGCTGTAATCGAGGATGGTCTGAAGCTAGTACATTCGTGCCTCATTTTTCTCACCTCTAAAATTATCAAGAGACACAATGGATGGAAAATTATTATTTTTAAGTGCACAATTAAAAAATATTCCTAAGGCACAAACAGAAGCAGTATGTCCCCAGCTGGCCCCACCATCAGCTTGAATGATTACCCCTCACCAAAACCCACCCTCCTAGAGAATTCTGGCATGCTCTATACACCACGGTAAAATTACTCCAAAATTATTCATCATGTCAGCACATCCTGGCATGTAATTGCACTCATTTTTTTGCCAGTTGAAAAAAATGACTTTCTACTCTTTGTTGGCACATTCTTTTCTGCTCCCCATCACCATTAACCATTACAGGGAGGGATGGCCTCCATTTATTGAGTACCTGCAAAGTTTTATGCAAGTGTCAGGCGCTACCTACCACCTCCTACCCTCAACACAACCCTAGAGTAAGGGTGTTATTCTCTCTTTAACAGGAAGAAGAAGCAAACGCGCTCAGAAAAGGCTAAATAAGTTGACCAAGGGATGCAATTGTTGATCAATAACATCGGGACTTAAATTCTGCAACTTGGGCTTAGGTCTCTACTGGGAACTGACTCCCTAATGTAAGGGTAAAGCACAGAAATAATATGCAATATATTCAAGGCCACACAGCAAGTCCATGATGGCTTCTGGCTGAGAGCCAAATGTGAATCCTCCTGGGTTGGGGACTCTGCAATGCTGATATTTCTTTTTTATGAGAAGCCTGGATGAGTTTTAATTGAAACGATGAATTCCTAAGCACGTTGCTTTTTGAAATACAAATACCACAGGAGAGAGTGTCAATAACACAGTCCTATTCCAGACCATTTTAGAAAGTGAATCTGCTGGCCCACCTCTGGGAACACACATAGAGGGAACAATGAGTATGATATTCAATGTATGGCTCTCTGGGGAACTAATTTATGGAGGGGCTGAGAAAATGCCCAGAAGGTCTGCAAAGAAGTCAGGAGCATCCATGTACTTAGAGCTTACGTCACTGAAGCTTACCAGCCCCGCCCCTACTCCCCCCACCCCCAAGCTCCTTCCTCCCTGCTCATTCCAACCTGGCATGGGCCTCTCAGGGAGAACAGACAGAGGGGAATGGCCAAGAGAGTAAAGGAGAGGGTGTTGCTTCTGAGCAAATCTAGTCAGTCCATTCTCACTGCACTGGCTGTTGTTCTCTCTACCCTTCCTCCTTCCTCCCTGTCCTGAGCTCACACACCACCCACTGCTCTGCCTGCTCACGGCTCCCTGCCTTTGTCAGAGCCCTCCCATCAGTTCTCTAGACCAGAAGAACAGCCAGAATCTCTCTCTAAAATTCAAATCAGGTTCTGTGCCTCTCTTACTCAAAACCTTTCTATTTCCTTTGGTTCCTGGGATAGAGTCATGACATATGCAAGGAACAATGAGGATGATAGTCAATGTATAGATCTCTAGGGGACTCTACCTGTACTACTGACTTCCTGTACTACCTCTTCCTAACTAGCTCTCCTCTGCATAATCCTGCCAAAGGTTGACTGACTCCAGTCCACTCAGGACTGGGACTAGGGTGGGGCCAAGGAGGCACTCACCTTGAGTGCAAAATTGAAGGGGACACCAACACACCCAGTAAAAACAAAACAAATAGTACTCTTACTCTAGCTCAATATATTTTTTTAAAACCACAATTAATGCAAATAAATCCACGAAGAGCAAAATATCAAAAGTTTAAATAAAAAGTATCATGCCAAGCCATATTGGGGCCTGAGGCAAAGGGAAAAATCAGTAATACCGATCCTGCTTTTATTTAAACTTTTAATATTTGTTCATTATAGATTTTTGGCATTGATTTTTATTTCTTGAACATTAATATTAAATAGCAGCCCTAGCCATGTCTGTCAGATCTAAAATGTGACAGTATCAAATTATGTAAGACCTAGAAGAGCATGGAAAACGGTTATTTTAAATTTGGGGGGGCCTCAGTAAGAGTTAGAATCTGGGAATAATTTAGTCAGTTGGATCATTCTAGAAAAAAAAATGGCCTGGAGAGGATTATAACAGGGAAAGATCATTAATTGGCATCTGACTATTGGCACAGTTTCCTACCATTTCATGCCAATATTATAGGAATTTTTGTTATATATCATTGATCCTCATTGTATAGATAAGGGAAGATGAAGTGAAGAGTGAGGTGAGGTCAGAAACCAGAGCTGAAATAGGTCTACGGCCTCCTGAATCTTTACTTAATCATTCATGAATTCATTCATTCATTTATTCACTCCATCATCAAATATGAAGTGCTTTAGAAGTAAGGTTGTCAGATAAAATATAGAATGTTCGGTTAAATCTGAATTTCAGATGAACACAAATATTCTTTAGTTTAAGTACGTCCCAATTATGCAGGACATACTCAAGCTAAAAAACGTTGCATCTAAAATACAAATGGAGCATCATGTATCTTTATATTTTCAATCGAACAATTTTACTATAAGGCTACTTTGTGCCAGGCACTTTACCAGAAGCTAAGGTTAAAATGGAAATAATATACCCATTCATTGTCCTGTGGAACTTACAATGACTCTGGCAGGCAGGAACTGAAATACTACACATGTGACTCTAAGCACAGTATTGTGATACTTTCTCATGAAAGAAAAGTACAGATTTACCAGTGGAGCCCACCCGGTCTGGGGCATGAGTGAAAGCTCTCCTAGGAAAGGTATATTTGCGCTGAGAGCTGAGGGTCAGGTAGGATTCTGTTAGATAAATACAAACAGAGGCAGAAAATCAACGAATATGGGATGATCTTGAGGTAGGAGAATTTTATGATCTGCCAGAAGAAGGGACCTTAGAAAGGCACAAGAGATAAGAGTGACATGAGACTGGGGACACAGATAAACATCAGGACAAACAAGCTCAAAATGTCAGGTTTTGTCCTAGAAAGTTCCAAGTCATTGAGGGGTTTAAACTAGAGATTAAAATGACTCATCTTACAAAAGATGTCTGGTTTGTCCTGGAGAACGTCAGGCCCAGGAGGGGCCAGGAGATCTGGTAGGTGAGAGAATATAGTGACACCTGGCCGGGGTGCTGGCTGAGGGTTAGGGAGAGAAAAGATCTGAATGCAATGTCCTTTCCATTACCTTAGACTGTCAGGTGAGAGACGATGACATTATTGATCATGAAAATGGAAAAGAAAGGATAGAGGCAAGAGACACTTTAAAAGTAAAATTGACAGGACTTGTTCAATAAGTGCTTCTTGATTGATTGAGTAGAAATTAATGTCTGATGCCTTCTGTGGAGAGGAAAAAAGCACACACATTATGCAACTGTTTAAAAATTGCTCCTTTATGTTCTCCTAGCTCTTTTAATGTCATCAAATGTCACCTCTTCTGATTGTGTGCATGTAACACGACATGTAATTAATCCTGCAGGTAGCAGGATGTGTAATTAAGCATATATGCATGGTGACTTGTAATTAAGCACACATTATTGTGATGTGCGCACTGGTGGCTGCTTCCTGGTGTGTGTAATTATGCATGTGTCAGTGACATGAAATCACAACTCGTTCTGTGAACAGGCTAAGGTCTCAGCTCCTATCTTGACCTGTTAATTGGTATTAATCTACCTCTTTTTTGAAAAACATCTTTGGTAACTGAACCTGCTTTACTTGGAGGCATAAGCTATGGAAAGATCTCTGGGTACCAAAAAAGAGAGCTCTGTTTTCTTTCAATATATAGGCAACTGATAGACATCAATCATCCAAAAGCTAATATTGGGACAATTTTCAAACACTGTTCTATATATTATAAAATGTTCTTACAGAGGAGCAGGATGACACAAGACCCCCCTGTAGTCCCTCCTGTCGGAGAAGGCAGTCTAGTGTGATGAGGGAGTGTAGCCTGTCATCCTGGTGATATGCAGGCAGATCTTCAGCCACCCGATCTACCTAGCCAAGGAGTCCAATGTCTGCCTGCAAGTAGGTTTTGAGGTTGGACAGATTGAATTCAAGCCACATTGACACTTATTAACTTCATGAGACAAATTACTTAAGCCTCAGTATTCTCACTTATATATAACAAGGGAATGGTAAAAACAACAACAATGGTATCTTTTTCCAGGTTGTTATTATGACCACATGAGATTGCGTCAAAAGGCTTTGTACAAAGGGTGACTCAACACTTGTCAACTGTGCAGACTATTCATACATTTTCGCTTTCAGCCTTAATCATAATTCCATAGAAATTGTTTCATGTTACAGATGAGTGTGCTGAGCTCTGAAGATGTTAATAGTGTCATACATCTATTAGGAAATGGAGAAGTTCAAACTGAATGCTATCTAACTCTAAAACCGATGAACGCTCTTTGGCATCCTCCTCCTTCTGGTCACAATACGATTTTGTTTTATTATAGGTATTATATCACAGTGAATTACAGATTTATAAACATGTGAGTTGCATATGTATAGGTAGGTATATGTACCAGGCTAGAAAGTTTTACATACATATGTATGTATGTATATGTGCATATAGCCTGCTCCGCCAGACTCATTGAAGAAAATAGAAGATAAAGGCTAACAGTTGGAACTTTGGAATCAAAAACCACAATGAGTTCTAGATCCATTACTGATTACCGGTATGAGTTTAGTAAGCTATTTCCCCTGAGTTTTAGTTTCTTCATCTGTAATATGGGGCTATTATTACCTTACTCAGTGTTACTGAGATGATAAGATGTAAATTTATATAAAACAGTAACCATAACACCTGGCACATAGAACTGCTCAACTATGCCATTATAATTTTCTCCTTCTTTATGGTAGTAGTTGCTCAGCATCTAACACCATTGCACAGCACTAAGTAGAATCTCAGTAAATGTGTGTTGAATTGAGTTGATGGAGTTTTTACTGAAAACCCATCAGGTCTGGAGGTGGAGTTTTATAGGTTGAGACTCTGAATGGTGGACAGGTTCTCCTGGATGGAGAAAACACATTGCTGCTGCATAAACCTGTCGGGCAGAAGATGGACAGAAAAGGAAAAGGTCCAAATTCTCGGCTCTCAGCCACAACCTGCCAGCCTCATCCCAGCCCTCTGATTCCACCACAAAGCCGCCAGCATCACACAAACACTGTCTGTCTCACGCACTCAGTTATCATGTCAGCGGTGAGACATGGGGTGTCAGAGTGACAGAGGGCTGTCACGAGGCTGAAATGTTTTCTGTCTGCTCGGGAAAAAGGTTCTGGTGCAAGTGGGGAGGGAAGAAACACAGGCGCCTGATGGAGCTTGGCAGCTGATTTCATTTCTTTGTCAGAAATGATCTTCACTCTGGTGCTAAGGATGGAGGAGCTTAGGGAGCTGGGGAATGGAAGGAAGCCTGGCGATGCCACCCAGATGGCACCACCAGACCCACTGAGATAGCTGAGAACAGGAGCCAATGAGCAGCAGATTAGCTCCAGCCAAGGACCCCTTGACCCATTAACACAGAAGCTCATAACTTTGCTGTTGAATCCTTGTGAGTCCCGTACTTGTCAATGGACTTGACCCACACTGGCCAGAAAATGGGCAAAGCAAGAGCTATTCTGATTACAGCCAATACCTAGAACCTCGCTTGACCACCATTACTTGCTGCCATGATTTTATTCTGGTCTTCGTGTCTTCTGGTTATGCCACTGGAACCTTAGCTTGATTTTCCTAGTAGGGATCCTCAAGTGTCACTCAATTGCCCATCTTGGAACTCAGTCTCAGACCCATTACTCTGACACTCTTTACTCCTAGATACTCCTAGATACTAAAGCTCTCAGTAAGAGAATTTCTGTGCCTCATGTCTAGTACTTTTAGCCTGGAAAGGGTAGAGCCTGCACCCACCCTTCAGATGGCAGAACATCCTTCACTGGTGGGCAGGGTCACTGCTTTTAAAGATGAAAAGATGAGCTCATGCTCACTCTCCCTCTCCACCCCCACCCTGCTGGGATTAGCAGGCCTTATCTGACAGCCTTTTTGAGTAAGTGGACTCAAAGTCTCTTCTGCAGACCCACCATTTACATTCAATGGCTTAAAAAATACTTAAGTTGATGATCATAAACCTTGAAAAATAGCACCTCTTTTCAAAGATGCTTGACATTTGGAGAGAGCCACATGGGTCAGATGTTTTGGCATCAAGTCTGCACTGTGTTCCCCCACTTTCCATTTCCCTTGTGAGCACAGTTTTCTTTTCAATGGACTTGGGAAAGATTAGTAACAAGACAGCAAAACCTTGCTCCAAACACTCAGATGCACCAGCCTAAGTTTGGGAGTCCTAAGACTTAAGACTGATTCTTAAGCAATTCAGACAGAGACATACTACTTGTTCCATTGCCTAGCACTTATTTCACTTGATCAGTTATGTGTGTAGATAACCATGTTATCAAAGATAGAAATTTACATGCATGATTTATGTAGAAGTCGGGGTTAAAAGATGGCAATATTGGGAAAACCTTTTCAGATTCCAGGAATGTCAAGAGAATTTCTTCAACAAATAGGTACTAATTTCCCACTTAGGGCTGGGCGGTTCACTGGGCGCCAGGCTTCCACATGAATCAGGCACAATCCCTACTCTTTGTAACCTTCAGTCTAATGGGCAAAAAGGGGGTGAGCAAACAGCTTCTGACATGCTGTAAGTGCCACATAAGGGGCAAGCACAGACAGGGCATGGGGGAGGGTGTTCTGGGTCTTGAAGGACAGAGGTAAGTCAGGAGGCAGAGGACACTCTGTGGTAGGGTAGGGGCACCATGTGCAAGGCCAACATATGGAACATGAAGGGAGCCTGGGCAAGAGGGACCGTGGTGAGATCAGTCTTGCTGTAGCACGGGTATGAGTACAGCAGAGGGGTGGCTGCAGTCTTGGGGCAGAGGCCACCAAAGGACACATTTCGTCTCTAATCCTTCCTAGCCAGGTACCTGTACAACTTTCCTATCTTCCCTAGGCCTCTGTGTTCTCATTTGTACACTGAGGATCAGACTCATCCCTCTCTCACTGGGCTGATGGAAGGATTCGATGAGTTCTTGCATGTGCAGTCATTAGAACCCCGAGTGGAACGGAGTAGGTGCTGAACATATGGCAGTGACACTCAGTGTGCAGAGAATAGGGGGGTTAGCAGGCTGCCGAGAGAGGAGGGTGGCAGAGCTCAGCTCCCAAGGGACTCTGAATGGTGCTAAGAAGGAACGTTTGAACTCTGACCACAAAGAGCTTGTCATGCAGAGAGCGAAAGATAATTATAGCACAGTGAGAGAGATGCTTGGTGGAGAGCGAGGGGCGGCAGCGGGGAGCTCTGAGAATGGTCCCTAACCCAGCTGGGCGAGATGAGGAAGGTTTCTCAGAGCAGATGAGGAAGGAGTGAAGGAACTGGCCCATCTGGGGTGAGAGCGGGACTTCTGGGGGAGGCGGGAAGAGAATCAGCTGTGACGGAGGGAAGTACTTCGCAGGCATATGCTGCAGGCAGGCGCCATCTCCAGAAACAACCGCCTGTTGTCAACCAGAAGTTCTGGATATCCAGGGAGGCAAGGGGGAAATTGTCTGAGTATTTCCAATGTAGACACCGTTTCCTGCCACACAAAATCTGCGGGGAGCACTTTGCTACGCTCCCTCACTGGGTCCTTGGGACTCCTTGAAAGGTAGCTACTGAAATGCCCCTTTACAGAGACACCTCCATGAGATCAGATGGTCTGCCCAGGACCAGAAAGTGGTAAAACCGATGTGCAACCGATGTTGATGCCTGGATGCTTAACCATTCTGCTCAGATATTCAAACTTCAGGTGAGATGCTGCCCTGAGAATTTTTTCCCAGAAGACAAAGGAGTGAATGCACCAGAAGAGAATACAAGGGAGTCCATAATACCAAAAGTCCTTTTAAACTGAAGTCCAGTCAGACAAGGCCGGGAGATGAAATCTTCCTTAGTGAAGCAGTGTGTGTGCAAATGTGTGTGTGCACGTGTGGGTGTGTATACATGTGCATGATTATCAAGACTCTATGTCCTCTTTGCTATTGGTTAATATCATTTGATAAATACTGATATACTGGAAATAGTTTGGTAGATAGGAAAATAGACTCATATGTATGCAAATGTACAGATTAAGTGTGTGTGTGTGTGTGTGTGTGTGTGTGTGTGTTGGGGGGAGAATAATGCCACCCCAACTACCTTGGTGGTTGACTCTAATAAAACAGGTCTGTTGGAATAATGCAGTGCCTGAGAGATGGGGTGTAATATGGTTAAATGCTTTTACAGTTCCCCATTAAAGTAAGTGGATGGAAATTCATAAAATATTGATAGCATTTGAAATGTGTTCATTCACAGCTCTGCCCAGAATCTCAAGTGGTGGTGGGATGACTGGCCAAAGCAAGACAGCCTTCCCCCACCAGCACAGTCCCCCAATGCCCAAGTGTCTGGGATGTTATCTGGGTAAAGGAGCTTATGATGGGGGCACAATGAAGAGGCAAGATAGAGGGGCGGGATGGAGAAGGAGTACTCCATCTTTTCCAGTTCTTCTGCCCAGCAGAGAAAACATAGATAAAGGAGGTGTACCCAGCATGGCATGAGAAATGTCCATATGCAAAATTGGAAAGCTAGCTTGGCAAAATCAACAGGTCTCCAAATAGACTCTTCATCTTTGTAATACTTCTCCTCCTACTCCGCCATATGGTAAGAATGAGGGCTCATTCCAGCCCCTGGTTACAGCTGATGTCCCAGGAGTGAGGACTTGGCCAAAGGAGGCCAATCAGAATATTTTTCTGGAACATCATAAATGGTGCTCCAGGAAGTCAATCTGTCTTTATGGTGAAGCTGAGCTATCCAGCTGCAGAATACTTCCAACCCTGCCTCCCGTGATAGAGACAGAGTCTTTCAAGAGGACAAAAATGCCACAAAGAGAAAAGCAGGAAGAAAGGTGGAAATAGGCTTTGAGATGCTCCAACTCTTGGTTTGCTAGTTCTATGGGAGCAGCGGGAACACTGCTTTATTTGGAAAACAGAATAAAAAAAAAAAAACTCCCTGACTTTGCCTAAACAAATCTGACTTCTGGAAAATGTCACCTTCGAAGACATATTATGCTCCACGTGGTATATAATAATTAGTAATTATATGTAACGTTTATTGACTTTTTCCATGTACTGATTACTTTGCTAAAATTATTTGATGCATTTCTTCAATGCATCTTTGAGTATTCCTGTCATGTTATTATTATTGTCATTTCCATGTTTACAGATGAAGACACCGAGACACTGGGAGGAAGAATAACATGTTGTAGTCCCCTTTTAGCCACAGTTTCTGCTTTCCATGGTTTCAGTTACCTACAGTCAATCTCAGGCCAAAATTACTACGCATAATTCTATTTTGATAGGCCACATAACACAACTATACAGTATGTAAGTATAACTATTCTACTTCATTATTATTTATTGCTGTTAATTTCTTACCATGCCTAATTTATAGATTAAATTTTATGATAGATGCATATGTGTAGGAAGAATTATATACATAGACACACACACATATACACAGACACACACACGTGTATACTATATATACACGTGTATATACACACTATATAGAGTATATATACTATATACTGCATATATACTAGAGTATATATACTAGTATATATACTATATACTATACTATATATAGTATATACCATATAATATACTATATATAGTATATATACTATATAGAGCATACTATATACTATATATACTATAGTATATAGAGCATACTATATACTATATATAGTATATACTATAGTATATATAGCATACTATATACTATACACAGTATATACTATAGTATATATAGCATATATAGTATATATTGTGTATGTATGTACACATGTATATATAGTATACACATGTGTGTCTATGTATATATGCATGCATATATACTGTATGTATGTATATATGTGTGTGTGTGCATATGCAGTATATTTGTGTATACATACAGCATATATATGTACACATATATAGTGTGATATATATATATTGGGTTCAGTAGGATCAGCAGTTTCAGGCATACACTGGTGGTCTCGGAATGCATCCCCTGAGGTTGGGGGGGGAAACTACTGCATTTATTAAATGGTAGTGCCAGGAGCCAAGGAAGGATGAGTTTGGTACCAACCCTGTGTCCTCCACTTTGTCCCTAACATGCTCCTGAAAATCTAGACTGACTATCCCAGAGGGACATTTAGCTTTTTCTCACCTACTGGCTCTCACCCCCTGGGGCAGTCACTCCAAGCCCCATGGATGGCCACACTCAACTCTGTAGACACTTTCTCCTCTATGCCCCTGCCCTCTCTCAGGTCCTCATGGCCTCTCACCGAACTGGCTTCCTAGATTCCAATCTTTGTCAAAGAAAACCTGTCTTCCACGCTGTGTTTCCTTTGCCACTCTATGTGTCCTCAAGTGCTGCTCCTTTCCCAACAAATCTTTAGTAAAAACATGTGCTACCAGACCAGAATCATAAGACATTCACACTTTTCACAGTCTGACCCCAATCCCCCTCTCAAGGCTAATCCCAGCAAGTCTGTAAGACTCTCCTTCTTCCCCATCCACACGCAAAGTTCTCATTCCTAGCATGCATTTTCCTTGCCATTCTTCGTTCTTTTCTTTCACTGACAGAGCTGATCTTTTCACACAATCACAGAGTTTCTGAAGGGTGGACATCCAGAGCTGAAACCCAGTGATCCTAACCTCCATTACCCACTCCCTCTGGTTATTCACATAGTAATATTCGCTGAGAGTACTGATGAGTTTGATTTCTAATATTCGATGCTTCTCTCTTGGGGGATAAAAACATTAAACATCCAGCATCTAGGACAATGATGAGTGGTTTAACCTGCAAGATCATACTCTGTCATAGATTGCCACCTTCGAAGATTTGCAGATGATGTGACTTAGGAGATGCACAACCGAATACATCAGAGAAGTGCCTGGAGTCTGAGACAATCCTCGGAAATGCAGACATTTGGGAAATGCCCTCAGAAGGGTGCAAGGAACTCCACACGAAGGTCAAAATGAGCTTAACTGGCAGGAAACAAAAGTGGAACGGAGGGCATAATGGTATCTTGCCTTTTGACCAATCACTCTACAGACAAGTCAACTACCAGGTTGGTCATTTTCTTAAAAGATTTCTCGTTTCACTTTCTAGCCAGTATAAAATTTCCCTTCACATGTTATTTGAAAGCTGATAGCACATCTCTTCTCCAGCTCCTCCGGGACACACAGGGCCGACAGTCCACAGTGCTAAGGCCAGGCATAGGCCTCAACCCCCAGACTCCCAGAGCCCAATCCACGCCCAACAACTCCACCCACTGGTCTCATTCTGCCTCAGAGACCCACTGAATAGGCCACTTTTCCTTCCATGCTACTGTAACGTATGTTAAAAATACTCTGGATGTGGCTTCTGGGCATTACACCTGGCCCAGGCGCCCTTCTCATTCCTTCCTCATTCCTCTCACCATCTGTTGCTCTCCCCCAGGAACCCACTCTCCAACAAGGAGGCCTTTTTGGGTCGAAAGCCCTTGGAGGGGCGCACATGTGCTGACGCATAAAGATCACAGGCAGGCTATTTTCTGGGAAGCTGTGGCCTCCTGGAGGTCAATGCAGGAGTATTTCAGTTGCTGCAGATTAAATTGGGTTTTACTAATGGCTCTCTCTCCAGTGGACGGCAAGAGCTGAGACAAATGCAAGGAAAAGGGATTTCAATCAAAAACCTGAGAGCCTCACCCACTGGATTTAGCCCCAGATGGTATCACTCAGTACCCAGGTGTCCTGCTGCTGACATTGTAATTAGGCCCCTGGCTGAGTTAGCCAGGAAGTATTTTTAAATCTAATGCAAGTGAAATTAAATCCTATTTCATCTCCGAAAGAATGGTTTGCTTGGAAGATTCATAAAGCAAAAATTCTGCGTTTTCTGTTAAATTGCATCATTTTCCCAATGGGATCGTGAATAAGTCACTTTCCTCTTTCAGCCTCAGTATCCTCAGTGGCAGCATCGCTCCTGCTTGCTGACACAGGTCCCTACTTCCTGGATCCCCTGCTTGCCCCTTTCACTTGGTGAGTCTCTGCTTTACTCTTCAAAATATGACTGGGGGCCTCCCTGTTGGTGCAGGGGTTAAAGTTTCAGCACCATCACGCTATCCCCAGCCTCTGTGGCCTGAGTTCCATCTCTGGCCAGGGAACTGACTCACATGGAGCAGTAGACTTCGCCTGCCTCGCCTGCTGCTCCCCTCAGCGGTGTATTTCAGTAGATCCACCTGTTCTGCCCCCCACTGTCTCTGGTGACTCCTCTCACCGCCCCCCATGGCCTTCACCCCAGCTCTTGCATGCATAAATAAAATTTAAAAAAAATATGAGTTGGAAGAGTCTGTTCCTTAGAAGAGTCTCCCCAGATTTCCTCATCCCCCAGACTAGAGTAGCTCTCACTGAATTATTCCCACAGCTCATCATATTTACCTTTTCATAGCATGCCCGCTACCTGGGACTACGGGTTTAACTCTCAATTTAGCAGGACCGTGAGGTCTATGAAAGGAAGAACCACAGCCATCCTGTCTCCTTCCTTGGCCCAGGCCTTTCTCAGTGTCTGGTAAGTGACACACACATATTTACTGAAAGAGTGAATAAGCTTTAAATAGGATAAAAGTACAAAAATACAAATATAGGGGAATGTGATACTTATCTATAAATACCCATTTGAGCGTACCCATTTGCTTTCAGTGAAAATTTTTACAGTCAAAAATATTATCACTAGGTCTTAAAAAAGTGACAGTCTCAGGTCATCTAACTCTCAAGTGAAACCAGCCTCTAAGAGTTGGAGATATCAGTGGTGGCATTTTATCTGTCCCTCTAAATTTAAGGGTAAGGGAATCCCAGATAAGACTCTCCTTAGATATTTATATACAGTTGAGTTTAGACAAAATGTGCTGAAGGGAGGAATGGGGAGATGACAGCATAGCGTGATTTGTTTCTTCCTGGCCCAAGCGACCTGGTTGAACAGCTGATTGAACACCCCTCGGCCATTAAATCCTTTTAGCCAGGTCTCTTCCTCCAGGGTCAGCCAGGACCCCGTCCCAGTCTGGCTTGCAGCCACTGAGTGCAGGTGCAGTGGACAGCAGCTCACCTGAGCCTGTGCCACATGCTGCTCACTTCCTGGCACAGGCTTCTCTGCCACTGAGCCAAGGGACACCAGGGAATCCAATGGGTGCTCAAATATGTACAACCTGGAAGCACAGGTAATTAGTTACCAAGGGCCACCTCTGGCCACGGGCTGAATAAGCGCCTCCCTTGTTTTCCTCAATCTGGAGGTTCTAACAGTCATGTCATGAATTCATAGAGTTCCCGATGAATTGGAGCCCAGGGCTTGTGAAGCAGGAGCCAAATGCATGACACATCTGGTATCTGGTTTTCCTCCTCCCCTAACACTCCCCGCCCCACACTCCTACTCCCTGGGACCGTCACCTGCTTGCAGGTTGTCATTTCAGGTTCACCTTTCAAGGGCATCCAAACAAGACACCTAGGGTTTGAATTCTTCCCTCCATTGATGTCCAAGTAATACCACTTATACTGTGAACCTCTGGCTATTTTTTGGTGTTGCGTATTTATTCTGATGGAGTTGAAATTCACACAGCATATAATAAAGAATTGAAAGTATACAATTCAGTGGTATTTAGAGTATTCACAATGTAAGCAGCTCTGTTTTCAGAATGTCTTCATCACCTCACAAAAACAACCCATATCTATTACGTAACCCCTTCCCACGCCTCCCTCCGCTGTTACCTGGTAACCTCTAGTCTGTTCTCTGGATCTATGGGCTGCCCATTCTGGGCATGTCATATTAAGAGCTACACAACAGGAAACCTTCTGTGTCTGGCCTCTTGTTCTCAGCATATGCTTTTGAGACGCATCCACATTATAGTATGGACTCAGTACTTAGCTCCTTTTTTGACTGAATGTAAGTCTCCTGTCTGGCTAGACTGCATTTTGTTGAATACATTTATCTGTTGATGGCAATTTGAGTTTTGTCCATCTCTTAACTATTATGATTTGTTGCTATAAACATTCATGTGCAAGTAAGTTTCCATGTGGATATTCTTTCATTTCTCTGGGATATATATCAAGGAAAGGAAATTCTGGATCATGTCAATTGCGCATTTAACTTTTAGAGAAACTTCTGCACTGCTTCCTAAAGCACACTCCTACCAATATTTTTTGACTGTACTTGTTACGACCTTGTCCTGTTGCTCTGCTTTTCAGTGGTTTGTATCTTTTAACAATGGGGAACATGCAACTTTAATAGATGCCACTAAAGAGGGAATGATCTTTTTTTGGGGAAAGTGAATTTTGATGCCTCAACTGGGTATGAAGACATAAGAGGAAGGTTGCTGCTGTTCTTTATCATTCAGGGAGCTAGATTTGGAAATCCAGGAATAACAGGAAGGAAAGGAGGAGGAAAGGCAGAGAGAAGAAGGGAGGGAGAAGGGGGTCCAGAAAGAGACTGAAAGCTCAAGCCCTACTCACTGGGTGATGTGATCCTTCCCAAACTTGGCTGCCAGAATCCTTTTTATAAAATAGTCTTCCCTCAACACCAGGACTAGGTTATTTTCATCAAGGGAGTGGTGGCTGCTGATTCTGAAGAAGGCAGAGCTCATCACTGGGCATGAACTAGCGTGAGACAGAAGTAAAATTCATAGTGTCTAAGTGGTAAGAGGCACACACAAAAGTAAACCCCACTGCTCTATGCCACACCTCAACTGCTTCTAACTTGAATTAGCAGAAATCTGGAGGCAGTCTAGAGCCTTCTTCAAACCATGGGATTCCCCTAGATCGCAACAGATAGGGAGTCTCCAGGGGAATATCTGAGGCTACAGACGAATAATCAACATACGAGAGACAATGAGCACACAGCCATGCAGGGGATGGGTATCAGTGCTCATTCTGAACTCATGGTGTCGACTGCACATCCCGGCACTGGATAGAAGACAATCAGCAGGCTGTGCACACACACACCTCTGGACTGAGACAGGGCGCTTTGCAATAGGGGCATGTGTGGTGTGAGACTTTCCTATAGAGAGCTCACAGCCTACTGCAGAGAAGAACAGGAACAGAAAGAGCCACACCCTAGAATGAGAAGTCCTAAGTCCCGTAAGATGGGACCTGCAATGAACAGAACACTGGCTACAGATCCCTTGAAGTGTTCCATTACAATGCTAGAGGGATTCTGCAAAGAGAAGGCAATAGAATGGGGAAGGAAGAAAGGAATAAAAGAAGGTGGAAAGGTGAGGAGGAGGAAGGGAGGGAGGAAAGGGAAAGAGAAGTAGATTTTAAGGGAAACTTTGAAGAAGCTGTAGAAAAAAAATAATGTAGGTACAGATATGAACAGGATTTAGAATTAGGTGATTATAAATTCAAATGCCGACTTTCTCTCACATTCATCATAGGTACCCCTGGTTAGCGCTCACATTTACAAGTTTTCTTAGAGGTAAAGTGGGAGTACTATCTACCTTTGTGAGATTGTCATTAGGATTAATTTAGATAATGAATGCAAATTAGCACAGACCTAGGAAGTATCCTTGAACGATTCCTATTTCTCCGAGTGTATTCAACATGTGTAGGTGTTGGATTTTGTCAAATGACTCATCCATCTATAGAGATGTCATATGATTTTTTGCTCCTTTGTTCTATTAATATGGTGGACATATTAATAAATGTCTTTAATGTTGAATCAGCCCTCTATTCTTGGAATGAACCCCAGTTGGTGGTTCTATATCCCTTTCTCGTATGCAGATATTTTTATTTTTGCACTGAATATTCATCAGTAACCTTGATTTTTACTTTTCTGTCTGGGTACAATTTTTGCCAGATTTTGAAACAAAACCTTATAAAATGAATCTGGGAGAATGTATATATTTTTCTATGCTTTGGAATAATTTAAGTAACATTGACATAATCTAATTTTAAAGACTTGATAGAATTCAAATGTGAAAGCACTTGTCCCAGTGATTTTGGATGAGAAACTATAACTAATTTCACTAATTTTTCCAAGACAATTGTCTGAATTTCCTAAATTTTGGTAAGTTCTAGTTTTCTTTAAAAAGTATCAAATTGATCTATTTTTCATATTTATTCCATAAAGCTGTACAAAATAATTCCTTCAGATTTTTTCCTTTTCCTTTACATAGTCATTTCCCACTTGTTATTTCTAATTTTATGTGTATGATTTTTCTCATCAATTTCTTGATTAGGTTTGCTAATGGCATATTTGATTGATTTTATTTAAAGTAACAATGTTTGGATTTACTTAATTAGTTTAAAGTTTCTGTTTCATTGATGCCTACTTTCACCATTATTAATTTCTTCCTTCAGCTTTAATTTCACTTTATTCTAGTTTTTCTAGATGTGGGGGTGTTTTATTTATTCATTTTTTTATCTTTTTAAGTCTACCAATACTGGTATTTCATGCTGTGATTTCTTCTCTGACATGATTTAGTTTACTCCATAGGCTTTACATGCTACTTTTTAATTATTATTTTCAAGCAATTTTATAATATGTTTTTACTTTCTCCAAGGTTTATTCAGTAACCATTCTTGACTATAATCATCTACTTTTATTATTTATATACTTGGGAATTTATTTAAAGATTTATTTATGCATACAAGCTGGGGTGTAGGCAAGAGGTGTGTGTGGGGGGGGGGTTGGTAAAAGGATTCACCAGAGACAGAGTGGGGAGCAGAATAGGCGGAGCTACTGAAGTACACTGCTGAGGGGAGCAGCGGGCGAGTCAGGAAAGGTCTGCTGTGCCATGTGGGAAGCTCCTTGGCCGGGGATAGAACTCGTGCTGCGGTGGCTGCGGATAGCTTCATAGTGCTGAGACTTAACATGTTGTGCCACCAGGGAGGCCCTATCCTTGCGAAATCTGAGAGCTGAATGAATGTGTGTCCTAAAATCTGTATAGTTGCATGAATATTCAATGTACACTTGAAAATCATCTTATTCTGAGTTATTAAGATTCAGATTCTTATTTTACGGACTATGTTCTCCGGGTAGTCTACATCGTACCCACTTCTGGCATTGCAAAGTGAGCAAAACCTGTTAGATATTGCTAGGAGTTTCTATTGCATTTCCTCCAATAGCTTCTGCTTCATTTAAGCTGTGTTTTAGATGCATAAATATTAATGATGACACTATGGTTTTTGTGCTTTACAAAATTTAATGTTATGAATATCTGTGTCATTTTAAAATATCATTAGTTAAATTTTAGAGTGAGCAATATCTCAGTTTGCCCAGGAACTCCCCAGGAAATGATACTTTCAGTGACAAATCCAGGAAAGTCCCAGGCAAAGTGGACTTACTCATTCGATTGAAATTCTACCTTTTCTAATATAAAGATTATGAACCTTTATATTAGGTCAGTCTTACTGAAATATAATTCATATGCCAAAAGATTTACTCACTGAAAGTGTGGAATTCAGTGGCTCTTGGTATAGCCACAGAATTGTGCAACCATCATTATAATGAACTATCCATACAATGGAATATTACTTGGAAATCAAAAGGATGGGAATATTGATATCTGCTATAACCCTGAAGAATCCTGAAAACAAAATGCAAGTGAAAGAATGAGGCCACAAAGGAGCACATAATGTATTATTCCATTGATATAAGAAAAAGGGTAGGAAAATCTATGAGATAGAAAGTGGACTGATTAGTGGTTTCCAAGGACCAGGGTTTGATGGAAAAGTTTGCTAACTACTACTAGATATTGGTTTCTTTTAGAGATGATTAAAATGTCCACTGGTTTATATCTATTGCCATTTGCCTGGTATACAGTCTTCTACCCTTGTATGTTATTTTTAATCAGTTTATATTTTATAGTTTTAGGATCTGAATCTCTTATTTATAGTGGTATGTAAGTATAGAGTATATTGTGGAGAATCTAAAATTTTAACTAAGTGACTAAGCCCACGGCATTTATTGATATGACTGTTACATTTACCCTCTGCTCTGTCACAGTGTTCCGTTTATAAGTATACTATCTTCTATACTAATAGTCTGTCATATGTGCTCTATTTTATAAATTTCTATCTTTTAAGGATTTTTGAGGGGAGTGGATGAATTATTTAGGAAAGTTTTTATGTCTGTTTAAATTACTTATGTCACTACTTTCTATAAGGCCTTTAGCGCCCTTCTTTAGCAATTTACTATTGATTTTGTACTATGGATAACACTGAAATTTACCTGTAACCACTTCGTTACCTCCTTTTATGCTGGGGGTTATCTGATATTATAACTTTTATTTATAGTTAATAAGTATAAAGCAATCTGAATTGCATTTACTTTCCAAATGCTCTCTTTAAAAAAAAAAAAAGTAGACACATGAGCCTCCTTGTTGGTGTAGTGCCATCACTCCTGGGGCCTGAGTTCGATCCCCAGCCAGGGAGCTAAACCACACGGCACAGCAGACCTATTTTAGTAGGTCTGACTGTTCTGCTCCCCACTCTGTCTCCGGTGAATTCTCTCACCCCCCACACACACCTCAGGCCTACACCCCAGTTCTTTTATGCATAAATAAATAATAAATAAATCTTTTTAAAAATCAAAGTAGATGCACTGTTCCTAAAATTTCAGAGCATATAGTTATTAGAGCCTGTACTTCTCCCTCATAACTGTCATTTATACTTAGTTTCACAGGTAGACCTATATCTAATGCTAACCATCAGGTCTTATGTCAATGTGTCTCCACTCATTTTCATTCTCTGATAGTTTACACAGGAAAGGCTCCCGGGGACAATATTTTCTGAGCTCTTGTGGGTTGATAGCAGTTTGTCTGCAGTCTTTATACTCGAAAGTAAGTTTGGCTGGGTTTCTAATATATGGCTCATATTTTCTCTCCTTGAGTATCTTAAATATGTCACTCTATTGACTCCTGATATAAAGTCTTGCTGTCAAGACGTCTGATGATCATCAGATTGTCCTTCCTTTTCGAGTGACTTAGTCCTTTTGTCAGGAAGTCCACCATAAATTTTAGAATATTTCAGTATGGGTCAGCAGGGGGTTATTTTTTTCTTGAGTACAGAGTGTTTATTTTCTTTTTCATTATGTGGTTTAAAATCTTTTTTTAATTTTAAGAAAGTTGTTTTAAATTACTCTTTTATTATTAATGTCCCATTTATTTGGTTTCCTTGTTAGTGAATTCTTATATGTAAACCTGGTTTTCACTGTTCTTTTCCTCTTAAGGATATTTTTAGCCTTTCCTCAGCCTGGCTTCTCCAACTTGTTCCTCACCCAACATCTCCAAAAAGCAACTGAAAGGCTCTTGTCTGGAATCTGTTCTCCTTGTAAAAGAAGGAGAGGAAGGGGAGATTGTAAGTAGCACTTAACGCTGATCCTAACCTCATGAGCACATAGCTGGTTTTGAGGCTCAATTTTCAAGTTCTTGCAGAACTAAGAGTTAGCTTCAAGAGGTTTGCTATCCCTTTCTCACGAGCTAGTCAGAACTTGGGGGAAAATATATTCTCTGACTGCTACTGAGATTTTTAACTTTTAACTGGACCACAGGCGGGGGCAGAGTATGCTGCCAGTTTCTATCATGCAACCTTGGTGTTGAATCCAGATGAACAAGGGAACATGGAGTGCCAGGAGACACAAGCATGCAGCATATTACAACACCCTTATCTGGGACTCCAATCCTGAGATTCAGACACACTGACACTTCCGTGGTTTCAAGTCCTATTAACTTATACAAATAACAGGGCAGATTTGCCACCATTGATGATCAGGACAAAAGTGTGTGTGGGGGGGAGAAATACATATGTATGAGCTATTGGGGGTGGGGTAATGAGGATTAATGAATTAATGAAGTATTGTCACACTATGACAGAGCATCATCTAGTGAATAAGTCAAGCCTCTAGTGAGAGATCAAATGGCCTGATCAAGGAAGAGGAACATTTATTAAGACAGATTCAACTACGTCCATAATTAAATCCTCCCTACAACCCATTATTACCCCCTTTTTAACAGATGACTAAAATGCACAAATTAGAATCAGATCATCTGTCCAAGGTTATACCTCGGATCAGCTCTTGCTCGTTTCCATTTCCCAGAACTCTTTATGGAGTCTCCTCCCCAAACCCCGCCCACTCCACTGGCTTTTGGCATTTCGATAAGGGAACCAGTTGAGGGTGAAGAGGGAGCACACCTTTACCCAGGCTCACCCACAGCCATTTCCCTACCCAGCATCCACCATGCCTCTTTTCTCAGTTGGCAGATCCAAGGCCAGGCACACCAGCTCAGTCCAACCAGTAGAAGGGAGCAAGCAAGAGGCCAATGCCTACTTTCTTGTGAACAGGTCCGCCCATGCAGCCTAATCCTCTTCTGTCCTTCTAATGCTGGAATAGGGCCCTCCTGGAATAGGGCCCTCCGTCCCTCCCACCCCTCCTCCCTCCCATCCACCCCTCCCTCCCACCCACCCCACCCACTCCCCGCCAGCCTTGCCTCCGAGGAGAGCAGCACAGCTGGAAAAATAGATAGGTCTTTCTAACCCTCTCATGCGTGTGCCGTGGGGCCAGGTAGCTCTATAAATATGGTAATGGCCTCTCAAGCATGCCCAGACTGGAAATGAGACTGAGAGGTTGGAGGAAGGCTGTTGCCACAGATAACTGCTGTGGCAGCCTTGCTGGAGGAGACTGTGCATCAGAGCTTCAGGGTCAAATCAACTCCCCCCCCCCTTGAGTAGGTACCCTCCCCTCGTCCCTGCTCCCACACTATTAATCGCCAGTGCCCACCTGTTCCTTGATTACATTGATGACATCCACAGAGGGAGGAAGGCGAACAGCAGCTCATGTTTAGTCTATTACCAGGAGGCCCAGACTTGAGATTAAAAAAAAAAATACACCAGCAACAACACAGCTACATTGATGTGCACAATGGGGAACCAGTTTGACACTTCTCTGCTGCAACCCTACTGAGAAAAGCGACAGCTACAATAAAAAGCCAACTGCCCGCTCAGACTACACAACCGCCAGCTCAGAGACGCCCTGTCTGTAAGCAGCCTTTCCCGAGCTCTTCCTCTGCTCAAAAGTAGACACTCATTCACAAGCATGCACACACATGCACACATACATATGCACACTCACACACATGCACACACACATGAACGAACCCATCCACAGTGCCCTGTGGAATGTTGTCTGTGGAAAATGGTGCCTGGGATTCTGGAGTGACTTCAGACCAAGCTCTGAACGTGTCTGTAGACTTCAGCCCTTTTCTATCAGAGTACAGTGCTAAGACTTTGTTTTGGGTGACTGGATATTTCTCTTAGAGAGGTTTCTACTCCCTCCATAACCCTGCTCTTGTAAATACGACCAGTCCCTCTTTCAAGCAGCAACCAAGCCCCTTGGCTTGCACTGATGCAACAAAGGGAAGGCACCAAAGAAGAAAAGGGTTTTGCATATCCGAAGTCTTGGTCTGGAAACTTCTCCAGGGATAGGGGCACATGTTAGGTTTCTTAGCCATTTTTTTGTGCCGTGGATCCCTTTAGCATCCCCATGATGCCTCTAGAACCTGTTTCAGAAAAATGTTTCTGCTTGCATAGCCCATCTTGAAGAATAATTTTAGGACATAAAATCATGACTCTTGAACCAATATAAAATGAACATGCTTTAAAGTTTGTCTTTAAGTCTTTAAGGAATGAAGATGCGAAGAAGGAGTTACAAGTCAGTTCAAAGGGGGAATCTGAAGAGCCGAAATATGTAGAGAGATGATTTGAAATGCTGAAATGAACATGTTCATACTTGCAAAACTTGCTTGTAAGCAGGGAGGTTTGGGAATGGAGAGGTGGGGGAGGGATGAGAACCAAGTGGACTTCTACTGGACAAATTTCATTTCTGTGGATTCGGGTCGTTTCCCTTACTGTCAGTTTTCCTCAATTTTCAGAGTTGAAAAATATTTCAAAGGTGATGAAAGTTGAAATCTACCATAGAATCAGATAACCAGAGGGTGTGCTAGAGGCTGTCTAAGATTGCACAGGAAAAGAGCAGTTTCTACCATTTCAAAGTTTTTGGAATAATGTTTCCTGACAAGTAAAACAGATACAAACACAGAGGAAGTCAATTATATGGAAATGCACTCATTAAAATTGTTTAAAATATTTATCATTGTAGGGCTTCCTTGGTGGCGCAGCAGTTAAGCACTGCACTGTGGAGCTGTTGGCAGTGGCAACGCGAGTTCGACACCCAGCTGGGAGATTCCCACATGGCGCAGCAGACCTCTCCTGCCTCGCCCGCTGCTCCCCTCAGCAGTGTATTTCCATCCATCTGCCTGTTCTGCTCCCCACTTTGTCTCTGGTGAACCCTCTCACTGCTCCACGCCTCTGGCCTGTACCCCAGCTTGTATGAATAACTAAATAAATCTTTAAAAATATATATTTATCATTGTAATACATGTGCTTCTTTATTGACATATTAATTAATCGTAATGACACTATATTGTTTAGAGCCATCAACAGCATTTTAGGTTATCTGCAATGATTATAATGTGATATGGAAATATCTATTATTTCTTTAGTGACAGAACTACACAGGCATTGTTAAAACCACTTTGATATGTTACTTGCATTCATAAATAAAAGAAATAATTCTTTTCAGTTAGTAGTAAAAATAAAGATGCTTTTTTTCCCTGTTCAAGTTGATGAATCTTTAGAATTCTACCAGATCACTTATACATACATCTGAATTACATCTAAAAAATTCTCCCTTACTCCTAATATTGGGATCGAAAATGATGACTCAAATTGGAAATAGAAGAAATATGAGAAGTGAAACAAATTATATGAGTTAGACATTATTAATGCATCTGAGGAAGGTGTCCTTGGTTCTCTCTCCCTAAGAACAACCAAGGAATTAGAAAAACCCAACACTGAAACTACACGGGACCCCTAATCCTCTATCTTGGGTAGAAGCTTAGAAGATCACAAAACCTGAGAGTCTTAGAGGACAGGATTGAGACAAATTCTTAGAGTTAGCAAAAGTCACTGCATCCTGGATGGTGGTAAGATATGGAGTAAAGAGCCGTCTACTTAGAGAAGTCTCTGGTTAAGAAGAATGGGGGAATCAGCAGTTACTCAAAAAAGGCATGACCAGGGGCTTATAAAAGGGGTAAGTATGATTTTGATTGCGGCACTGTTCACAGTAGCAAAGGTATGGAAGCAACCCAGATGTCCAAAAATAGATGACTGGATCAAGAAGATGTGGTACATATACACAATGGAATACTATTCAGCATTCAAAGAAGATAAACGTGCAATTTGCAGCGACATGGATGGAATTAGAGGGGACCATACTCAGCGAAACGAGCCAGAAAGAAAGAGAAAAATATCGAATGGTTTCACTTATAACAGGACTACAGGGAAACCAAATAGGAGAGAGACACTTGGGGGGGGTGAGGGGAGGGGAGGATAAGGGCACAAAATGGAATAGAAAAGAACACAAGGGACCACGGAGATGGATCACAGGTGAATTGGTGGTGGCTTACCCAAGGGGAATACAAAATGTAAAAGATATAAATAACAATAAAAATATATATTAAAAAATAAATAGGGCCTCCCTGGTGGTGCAGCGGTTAAGCGCTGCGCTGTGGAGCTGTCGGCAGCAGTGACGCAAGTTCGACGCCCAGCCAGGGAGATTCCCACATGGTGCAGCAGACCTCTCCTGCCTCACCTGCTGCTCCCCTCAGCAGTGTATTTCTGATCTGTCTGTTCTGCTACCCGCTCTGTCTCTGGTGAGCCCTCTCGCCGCCCACACCTCTGGCCTGTACCCCAGCTTGTATGTACAAATAAAATAAATCTTTAAAAAATAAATAAATAAATAAATAAATAAATAAAAGGGGTAAGTATGGCTCTTGACGGCTTCCCCACACAGCACGCCAGAGCCCAGAGCTTAGACACAGCTCCACAGAAAGGGGAGAGTTTGCCTCCATCATTGGTGAACACCATCTAGTAGAAGGGGGACTTCAAATAGCAATTCCTTTCCGTTACAGGAGAGTAAAGAAGTGATACAACTTGCATACTCGAGTTTGTGGACTCAGTGTTGCCCAAGTTACTCCACCTGAGAAAATCTCCCCAGTCTAACTCTCTTTCCATCGCACGGTCACCTTATTAACCTAACTCCTCACTCTGGGACTCAAGCACCTCCCTCAGGTGGCCCTACCCGATTCCTTAGTCTCCTCTCTGGTCCTGTCTCCCATCTCCTCCTGTGCCCTCACTCTTGTCACTTACTGCAGCTCAAACCACCGTGCTCAGACCCTCCCATGGTTTGGCTGGAATGTGTCCCCAACTTCTTATCGAACTTAACCCTTAAAACTCTTACCTGAGGAAGGTTTTGTTTCCCTTGGCACAAATGCTTGACTTTGTTCAGAAATTCGCTCTCTTCCTGAACTCCCCTCCCCACTTACTGAATCCTAATCACCCTTCACGATCACAGTCCTCCAGCATAAATGGCTTTTTTGAAGTCTTCCAGAGCTCCTTCTTCCAAGGTATTTGTGACATTGTGATTTATAATAAGAAACGCGTAGTTGGGCTATGCCCACCTTCCATGGTACACAGCGAAAACCCTGGGAATTTCCTAAGGGCAATCAAGGTACCTTTTGTTGTGTTAATGATGTGACTTTTGAACAACCCTAAGGATGAGGGTTGGTTGCCAGTGGAGACAACCAAGTGACTAGAGGGTTGAAACTTTCATTTCTACCCTCTCCCCAACCCCCACTACCTCCACACCCCATCCCCTTACCTCCCCACACCCTGGTTGTCAGAAAACCACCAGAAGCTGCCCTGTTCTCTGCTTGCTCCATTCCCCAGCCTGCTGACACCTAGCTCTCTTCACTGGTTAAGTTACCTGCCTAGCATCTCAAGCATAATAAATACATGAACAGGGTCTAAGGTTTTAGCAGAGAGAGTTCAGACCACAGTCTCTGCAAAGCCGCCCTAGAGTCCCCGTGGATGGTGCTGATTGTCACTTGTCTGCCAGAGCCCTGGTCACTTGCCTGAGTCAGTAGCAGTGGGGGGGATGAATCCTATCCCACTATCTTTAATTAAATCACCACTCTTCAGACATTTACTTGGTCTGCAACTTATTACCATAGCCTGGATCTCATACCCTTGCTGCTGAATTCCAATGTGATGGATCTCAAGTCCCCTACGTGTTCCACAATTTGCTCTTTAAGTGGAAACGTTTACATTTTGATTGCCTAATATGTTTCTATCATTTTCCATCCAGCAGGATGTCAGGGTCCTGGACTGCACTCAGTAAAGTAAACCAGTCTAGACTGCAGCTCCTCATCAAGACAAAGCTCAGGTCAAACCCAATGCCTCTAAGAAGCCTTCCAGAGTAGTATAATGTGAATATCTCCAATCATTAGGGAAACCAACTCAAAAAGTCCTGAATTTGAATTTCAGCTCCACTGCTTATTAGCTCTTTGACTGTGGGCAATTTACTTGACCTCTCTAAATCTTACTTGTAGTATGGACATAAAGATGTACTGTCACATATGATTCTCATGATCAAATGAAATAAACACATATAAAGCTCTTAGTGCAGTGTCTGGCATGTAACGGGCACACTATAAAGTTGGCTGCTATTGTTACTGTCATTGTCATTGTCATCTGTTTTATTGTTGCTATTATTATTATAATTGTAACACTCTACTATAATTCTCCAAATAGGGTCCAAAATTCAATTGTATAAAGTATGGGATCACATTACTGCAAAATTTAGGAAAAAACTAAAGTAAGGCTACTATGGAGAAGGGGAAAATTGCCTATTATGTTATATATGAATTCAAGTCATGGTGATGTGTGTTTTTCATAGGGTTTCTTTGCAGAAGAATTTACTCTGTGGAAGAACTAGACACATTTGGCACAGTTGGAGGCACAAGGCAAATCAAGTATCACAGGAGACCCCTCCCTGTCCAGAAGGCATTTGGAGAAGTGTGGTGCTGTGCATGGAGCAATGAGAGATGATTTATACTGAAAGTCATAAAGGAGGATCAAGCTGGAGGGAGCATCTCTCTGCACAAGCCACATGGTAGACAGATAACATTTGTGATGCCACCCCAGGCTGATGGAGATACAAAGGGATAGGGCCTCTAAGTGATGATAATCAAGTTAGCAGACACCTTCCTCCTGGGAATGTGGGTAACCTATGTTCTCATTAAGTTGAAAAGCAAACAAAGTGGGATTATTTTCTCATTCTCATACAGCCAACAACTTTCCACCAGAGGACTGCAATTTATCTATGCAGAAGAGGAGGCCGTGTGACTATTATGAAGAGTCTCAAGGACTGAACAGACCAAAACTGATACAAGGTGGAGTCATCTGTCTTTGACTGCTATAAGCCATGCAATCTCCCTCAGGAACAATTTGTTTCAAATCATGCCTCTGACCAACAACTTTCAAGGGTTACCTGTAACTGAAAGAGCATTATCTCAATTCCTAGGATGACCTCATGTTACTCCAATATAGAAAGACAAGTGTGGAAGGAAAGGCAGAAGCGGTTGATAGAACCCCAAAATTTCTTTCCTATATCATGAAAAATACTCCCTTTCAACCAGTCACCACAGTCAACAACCTGGGTATTGCCCCTGACTCATCTTTCTTTTCCTTATACACCCTTTCCATCAAATAGTTAATGCATCATAACCTTTTAGCAATGCAACTCCCAAATAGCTCTTGACCTTCCTCAGTTTTCCCTTCCTTCCATTACTGTGATTGTCCAATCATGAGTTACAGCATGGTATGACTTGGTGCTCAGGACTCTCTCAGTTCTCCCCCTAAGTTCATCCTTCATATTTATGTTTTTTTTTGTGTGTGTAGAAGAACTGGAGTGCATGCCGGAGGTGCAGGGGTGGGTGAGAGAAATCACCAGAGACAGAGTGGGGAGCAGAACAGGTGGATTGACTGAAATACATTGCTGAGGGGAGCAGTGAGCAAGACAGGAGAGGTCTGCTGCGCCATGTGGGTCAGCTCCCTGGCTAGAGATCGAACTCAGGCTATAGCGCTGAGACTTAACTCTTAGGCCACCAGGAAGGCCTCTTCATATTCATTTCAACATGGAAAAAAAAATCTGACTTGTGTGTATGCACTGAGGAAATGTGAATAGGAGGAAGTTAGTGGCCATGTGGAAGAAGACTTAAGTAGAAAAGGGGTGGCTAATAATAACAGGTAACTTCTTATTGAGAGATTATTATATGTCAGGTGCTGTGTTAACTGCTCTGTATTCATTATTTCATTAGTTTTCCTAAGTCCCATAGGTAGGAAGGTAAGGATTGGACAGTGTGGTAAATTAAAGATGGCCATAGGTTTTTGTTGCTCCTCCATTGAGAAATGGAGCCAAATTCTCCCCTTCTTAAATCTAGGTTGTCTAAATGACTTGCTCAATCAAGAAAATGTAATGGAAGTGATGTTCTGGAACTTTTAATCATAAGAATTTTCTCTGGAATATTCTCTTTCAAAGCCTTAAGAAGTTGTACAAAAAGTCAGACAACCCCGAAGCTGTCATGCTATGAGAACCCCAAACCACGGAGCTGGGAAGCCACATGGACACAGATACAGTCCACAGAGCACTGAGACGCCACCATGTGTGTGAAGAGGTGTCCTGGAAGTGGATCCTCGAGCCCCAGCCATCCCAGCTAATGCCGTGGACCCAACATGAACTGCTTGGCCAAGCCTTGAATTCTTGACCCATTAAATTGTGATTAAAATAAAATAATGATCACAAACTAGTAAGTTTTGATATCTTTTGAAATCTCCCAACAGATAAACTGAACAGAGAGGTTAATTCACTTGATTAAAGTCACATGACAGACGTCAGATCTAAAATCTCAGATCTAGGAGGTAGTATCCCAGAGGCCACACCAGGGGGTCATACTGTTTTCTGTAGAAGAGAAGGTGTAATGATAGGCCTGGGGAAGTTAACTGTTTCCAGAGAATGAGGCAGTAGAGCTCAGACTGAGGAAGGGACCTGGGGAAAGGGCCAATATTTACCAGGGAAATTCTGTGTAGCATAATGGCATAAGAAATAACTTTTTCTCATTTAATTCTTGAAAGATCCATCTAAACCATCCACTATTGCCTCCAATTCATTTTTAAAAATGTTTCAGAATAAGCTTCCAAATACAATACCATGAAGTCACAGAGTTTGGGCTCCAGAGCCATTGTGATTGTGGCCGGGGGTAACCTCTACCCAAGCAAATTTTGGGGGCAGGTCCCAACACTGACTCCCCAAAAGGAAGGTTTCAGTTGCAGGGAGGTGCTGAGCATGCTAAGGTGTGGAATGATTTATTCCACTTCTACATGAGAAGACAAAAGCTTTTAATTAAAAACAGAGGAAAAAACTGCCAGAGACTGAGCAGGGAGTCCACGCCAACTGACAGTTTCAATTTTCACTTGCAGTTTACCTTTGCCGATTGATAGCTTTCTCTTGCCTGCTGACGAGAACCACTGGCTTCCATAAATCACCTTCCAAACTCACAGGTGACTCACTTTAACCCTCGCTTCACAGAAATGGCAGCAGCAATAGCAGTGCCAGCTCTGTTTCATCGACTCCACTTGCGTGTCAGGAGCTAGGCAAAGTGCTTGCATCTCAAATCCTACTCAACTCCCACAAAGCCCTAGGAGGCAGGGACCATGAGTATCTCTAATTCAAAGATGACTCAGGAGAGTCTTAGAAAGGTGCACAAATTGTAAGGCAAAATGTGTAAGAGTTGGGTGTCGGAGCAAAAACTCTTACATCACAGATGAACCATCCTCTCTGTCACAGACACAATGCTCCATACTTTTAACCTTCTCACCCTTTTGTTCTTAATTTTGGACACTAAAGCAATCCTGTAAATTATATGTATGAATATTACTACCTCACTTTATAAAGATCAAAATGAGATGAACTCAGACCATGCAGCCCATTAAATGAAGACAATAACAACGAATGCTTATATCACACTTTCTATGAGGTAGGCAGTTTCACTACTTTTAATAGATGAGCTCATTTTCACAATACAACACAGTAATAGTAAGTCTTATTATAATGGCTCAATTTTAAAGACAATGGAATTGACACAGAAGACGGCATCACTCAGCTCACATGACCATTAGAGAGAGGCCAGGAATAAGGTCCAGTTCTCCTGCTGCCCAGTCTAGAGCTTGTCCACTACACCCACCACATCGTATCACAGGTCTGTTCTTTCCTTAAAGCGATGGAATAACACATGCGTGTTACTAGGCTTCAGGATTTGATGCTGACACCCTGGATATTGTGTAAATTAAGAAGCGAATTTAATTGGACTAGAACTGAAGTGCAGACTGTCACAAAGCACTCACCTTTAGGGACAGCACTTGTACGACCTTGATCGTGACAGTAAGGGACCCTCCTTCAATTTTGACCCCAGGAACCTAACTTCACCCTACTTCTAGTTTGGAGCAATCACTATTATTCTCATAAGAGTTGTAAAGACGTTCTGTGGGGCTGAAATGGGAGATGTCATTCAATATATTGATTTGTCATTTCTTAGCACTGAAGGCATACCAACCCCATGGGGGAGTCTGGAGTGTAATCTTTTCATTGGCCAATCAACACTCATTGATTGTATCTAATTTCCTCAGCAATACTGACACCAAGAGAAATCTAGTCTTTCTCTTGTGGTGAAAGACAGGCACGCCCTCTCGAGTCACACACCGTGGACCACCAGAGTTAGCATTGGGTGTGCATGCAGGGATCCCCAATCACAGACAGGAGCCCACCCATGACCTTGGGTGTGCAGAGGAGAAGGGGCAATTGGAGAGGGTGCCGGCATTTTAGGGTTCTTTGGCTGCAAACATCCGAGATAAGTTCTAGCTAACTCAAGAGAACAAAGAACAACTGAACAAAAATCTGGAAGCATATGGGGTTGATCCCTGGTCCTTAAAAGGGGGATACAGGGGCTGCACACAGACCTAGGGAGGAGGAACAAGCTGGCAGTGTCTTCACAATGATGCCATGAGAAAACTTAGCTCCAGTCATTTATCCAGGAATGTTACTCTGCCTAACATTCAGATTTCCAGGCAATTCCTGAATGGTTTATCAGGTCAGGCATCCACCCTCTAGCCAAGCAAGGGCATATATGATGGGGCAGGGTCAGTTTCAAAGAGAGCGATCCATGACTCCTTGCCTCCCCAGGATGAGAACAGATGCTAAGCAGGCCAAAATGACAGCTGTTCACTTGAAAAAAATCAGCAACTGTAGTAGTTTTCGAGGGCGGCTGATACAGTACTGCAGACCAGGTGGTTTAAAACAATGGAAATTCATTCTTTGACAGTTCTGGAGGATACGAGTCTATAACCAAAGTGTTGATGGGGCCTTGCTTCCTCCGAAGGCTCCAGAGAAGTCAGTCCTTGACTCTGCCTAGCTTTGGGTGGTGGCTAGCAATTCTTGGTGTCCCTTAGCTTGTGGCCATGTCCCTGCAATCTCCGCCTTCATCATCACAAGGCTTTCTTCCCTATGCATTCTCCTCACTTCTCTCTGCTTATGAGGCTGACTGGATTAAGGGCCTGCCCTAATATTATATGACCTCAACTTAATGAGATCTGCAAGACCCTATTTCTCAATCTAGTCATATTCACAGACACTGGGGGTTTGTTGTGAGACGTATCTTTTTGAGAGAAACATTCAATCCAGCAACTAAGTAGAGAAATACGACTTTGGAAACATTGAAAGAAGCAAAATGCTAGGAGAAAATCCAAGCACTCTGGCCAGAGGTGGACATCAAGGGATTTTTAAAAAGAGGCACAATTAGAGGTCAGATCAGAGAATATCTTTGGTGCCCAACTAAGGAAATGTAGATTTCATGTTGTAGGCAATAGGGAGCATTTTTTTTCCCCCCAGTGAAAGGATTGGCACAATCTAACCTGTGTTATAGAATCATCTCTCTGGCAGTACTGGGGAGATAAGTGAGAAGGAACCCAGCAGAGAGGGCTGGTCACTCAGAAGTTAGGAATCCAGGTGAATGAAGATGCGAACTGACCTAGGAGTGGGCTAAAGCCACAGTACCATCCATTTTCCCTCTAAGTGGTTTCTGAGAAGCCCTTCAAGTGGAGATAAGGATATACCAGGAGCAGCTCCCATTTGGGGGTTGCCTGGAAACAGATCTTTCTCCTACAGAATCTCAAGGACCTTCATCTAATCCCTCCAGCTCCTCTCCTCTGCCTCCTCTTGCCTAAATGTACTTTACAACTCCCTACCTGTCTCCATTAACATGTACCCCTCTTCAATCTCCTCACTATTAACCTGATTTTCCAGACAAACCTTCTTTTGTCTGCTCACGTTAATTTTTTTAAAAGTTACACGGCTCTTCCCTTCTCTAATCTAATCTCTGGCCAGCCAGTTATACTCTTCGTGTTAGTGACTCCATTCATTGCATCTTTTTGAAATGTACTTGGAGAAAATGGACATCACAGAGCAAGGAGAGAGAAACAGAGAGCATGCTGGACTTATACAACCAATCAGCCTTTCTTTTGTTCCCCTAGATGGGCATCTGCTTGAGCTCAAGTCAAGATTCAGTCTTCAATGTCCAAAGGCTGCAGATGGGTGAAAGTCAAATATATGTAAAGATCTGGAAAATACCATACAGAGGCTGTCACCCAAGAACTAAAAAAGGACTTAACCTTTAGAGAAAGAATTCATTTCATATGTGAGAAAACTGGGACATGACGAGATTCAGAAGCAGGGCTTGGGTTATTCTATGAATGTGTTGCTTTGCTGAGCTTGGGGTGTTGGTTCTGTCTCCTGAGATCCTTTCAAGATCAAATTGCATCTGTCTTGGCTCTCAGCACCCCAGTCATACTGAGCAGGATTCCCAACACCCCAGGCAAAGCCCACGGACAATCGTCCCAGGCTTCTAGGAACCCCATCTTGATGTTCACCCTTTGGAGTCTTTCTCTGAATCTTTGCTCAGCTGCCACTACTATGTCACTGGCCCCCAACTTAGGAATTGAACAATCTCATAAACTAAAAGGCTTTAAATTTCAAGGATCTTGGGGATAATCCCACACTGCCCCAGTACGAACACACTGGGAGATGGAGGCACCAAGTATGGAAAGGGCTTAGGACTTTTTTGAATTGGTGGCAGAGTTAGAACCACAGCTGGAATTTTCCACCATCTGGTTCAGGGTTCTTTGCAATAGCACAGTTGTTTCATAAATTACAAGGCGTGGGAAACCTCCTAAGGTCAACTGGCCCAGGTTTTTCATTTACAGACAGGAAACTGAGGTCCAGAGAGAGGAAAAGATTTACCCCAATCATAAAGCATGACCTTGCCTTGGTGTTATTTGTGCTCATTTGATACTTCCCTCCTGGGGCTGCAAGTGCCATGAAAACAGAGTCGCTACTGAATTCATCTTTATACCTAGGAAATGCCTGGCACAGAGCAAGTGCTCAATAAATAATGGTTAAGTGGATGATGGATCTAAGAACAAATGAATGAATGCACAGATGAATGAATAAGTGGATGGATGAATTAACATATAAATTCATCTTGCTTAAGGCTTGGTCCCCATTGGGAAGAAACCCCTAAGGAAACAAGACTTGACATTGCCATGGCTCATGGATACCAAAGTTCAAATCAGTGTCAAACGTTTTCTTAGCATGCAATTCGGTGAAGAGGAAGCAAATAATCTACATCAGCACAGAGTCACGAGGTGGGCAAACAAGCCAAGAGCTGGGAGGGTAGGACGGCGGCAGCTAACAAGTCCACGGTTCCCCCAGGTCATACAGCTCTTAGACTCATAGTCCGATCGTTCCTCAGGGCAGTCCAGCATGGTGGGTGTGCCACCCCACTTCAGGGATGAGAAGACTGAGGGTCACAGGTAGACAAGAACTAGCCCACAGCCATTTGGAGTCCCAGGACAGTGAGACCTGGCATCCAGTCTGCCCCTCCCTCATGCCCCCTCTGCTGGGTGGTGCGGAGGGCTAGGGTGGGTCCTGAGGGCACCCTGCGTACCATGAAGCCAAAACCAGCTTGTGCTTTTTCCAAAAAGGAATCTGCAAAAGCTGGTGTCGCCATGCTGGGACCCTGTGGGCTCAGGAAGGATTAAACTACAGCTCCGGGACTGAGCTCATTTCTCACTCTGTCTCATTAGGACTGGCCATCAGCGCCCGCAGCGGGGAGCCAGCCCCCTCCACTCACACCTCCACTCACAGGTGACAGCCCCGCGGCTGCTCCATCCCACTTCTGATGTCAATTTCTTGGAAATGAATGGTGGGGCTTTTTCTACAGACTAGGATGTGCTGTTTGTTCAACCAACATTTGTCGAGCCCCCACCGCATGTCCCTCCACGCGCGGGGTGCTTCGGGGAAGAGAACAGTCCTGCCTGATGCCAGACTTCCATACACACGAACTGATTTATTACTGCTGTTATGCGGCAATTGTTATTATTGAAGACAGTCTTTGGTTGAACACGTTCGCTCTGTCAGCATTTTACTGAGCATGCGCACTTCTTAAGTGATGACAATGACAACGGCAATGACGATGGCACAGGATGAAGTAGGACCTCACCCCAAAGGTCATGTCTACCCCGAATGTCAGAATGTGCTCTGATTTGGAAATAGGGTCTTTGTATTGACAGATGCAATCGAGTTACAACGATGGGTCCAGGTCAGGGTGGGACCAAACCCAATCGCTGGGACCCTTGTAAGCAGCAGTTGTGGACACACACCCAGAGACCAGACCCCACACGGTGACGGAGACACAGAGGGAGACCTCCTGCGACGGCAGGCAGGGACTGTGTGCCGCAGCTGCCCATCACTGGACCCCACGGTAGCCGGTGGCCACCAGAAGCTACGGCAAAGCGAGAGGCGGCCTTCCCCGGAGCTTCCGAACAGAGTGCAGGTCAATTTCTGTTGCCTGAAGCTACCTGGTAGGTCACTGGTTATGGCAGCCCTAGGGATCTCTCACCATGAGATCCGTTGCCCTTTCTTCAGTCTTTTCTATGGGCAGTCCTACATGGGAAACCAGCCTCCTTAATGCCCTTGGTAAATCTGAAAGGTGGGTCATCCAACCCCCTTTTGTGGATGGGTAAACAACACATCAAGAGAAATGAGTCGACTGCTTAAGGCTCACACTTGGGGGAACACTCTTCACCAAGAAGCCTAACAGTGCTTGCATTAAGCTACAGAGGAAACACAAAGCAGGCAGCAGAAGGGGGAGATGACCAATTACCTCTCCCACCCCTTTTTCTCTTTCCACCACACATGCACAAATAACCTCAGTCTCTTTTTTAACCCCTTTCTCCTCTTTCCTCTAGAAAGTTCCTCTGTTTCCTTTCAGGATAACCCCTGAGGGCTGCCCGGCCACAGGGACGGTCAGACCTTGCAGCATCAGAAGCCATCACCAGCCAGTTTACTCCCTGAGTGTCTCCAATCCAAAGTTTTAAAGAAAGAACCCAATTGACCCACCTTGTCCTGACTCAGAGCACAGGTCATAGGTCACTGTAGAGCCCAAAGATTTGCTGCCCTCCATTCAAAGGTCTACATTGCTTACTCCAATCTTCTGTTGTCTGGAGCTGGAGGAAGAAGAAAGGACTAGGTTAAGTACAGGACATGGATGTTTAGGGGATTATCACTAAGTCTCTCTGGGTTACATTTTCCCATATGCCAAGAGGTCCCAAGGTCAAACAGAGAAAATATGGACCCTATCAGGATGCTGAGGGTATTATCCAGTTGTACTTTGCTCAATGACCTTGGCAAGTCACATAAGCTCCCTAAGTTTAGTTTCTGTATAAAATGGGGATCATTTTTGGGAATGATCATTAACAATCATTCCCTTACATGAGTATGCCGGAAGGGAAGTAACTTTAATACGGAAAGTGGAAAATGCAGTAAAGACCTGCTACCTAACTGCTGCTTTTACTACTATCAGAATAACGCTGTGTAAGCTTACCACGTGGTGCTGTGATTGTCAATTGAGCCAATTGCATTAATATCTATGGAGTGTTGACTATGCACCGGAGTGTCCTCATATATGAAATACCTGTGAGAAGTACTCAGCCCTGCACATGTGACTCAGCCCTGTTACTGTCACTGTCACTGGCACTGGCGCTGTTATCCTATTGCGGCTGGTGGATCAGCTCCCGAGAGCCGGGTCATGCTACACAAACCAATCTGACTTGAGGATTCTTGGCAGGCAGGCAAGCAGAGCCTGAGCCCTGCGATGGAGGTAACATGGCTCTAAAGAAATAGCCAGGGGGCTTTTTTTCTATATTAAACTATTGATTTTTCATAAACTAAGAGTACAAAAGGCCAATGAAAACAACTGCATCCCAGAGCAGGATGCCAAAAAAATTAGATAGCTCTTTGTCCCATGTTGGCCACTTTCATGGAGTGACTTCCTTTTAGAGAAAAGAAAAACTCTTATTTCTGGGATGTAAACAGAAGGAAAGAAAGAAAGAGAAAGAATGGAGGAAAGAGGGAAGGAGGGTGATGCAGAGAAAAACCACTCTAAGCTGGAAATAAGAAACCCAAGTTCGAGCTGGACTCAGCCACTGAGCAAATTCCTCCCTTTCTTTTAGAAAGTCAGTTTTGAGGCTTTCTTCATCAGGGAGTTCAGTAACCATTATGGGAGGCAGATATGGAGAAGAGAAAGGAGGAATGAAGAAAAAGACCTGAGGGAAAATATAGTAGACCCATGCATGGTGCTGGTCAGTTCACTCCTTTATCTTTACCAGGACTCCAAGTGTGAGCCCAGAGAATGCCCCATCCTTTGGCCCCAGTCAATAGTGAGTCCTTGTCATGGGGGACTGAGTTGGGGGAGCGATCCCCATTTCACAAAAAGCAGTCAAAACATTGAATACAAAATTGTAGGCTTAGGACAGCAATGTGGATGAAGAGCCCTGAGGTAGCAGCTCATGAACTTCAGGGTAAATCCTGCTCTACCCCAGAGTTACGCCATTGGGTAGAGTGAGTTGTCAGGGGGACTGCCATTTTTAGGAGTTTTGACAGACTTATAATAAAGTCATATAAACACTACTGCTACCAAGATATAGCTATTTCCACCACTCTCAGAAGTAGCTTACCCTCCTCCACAACCAATTTCTCCCCCAACCCCCAGTGCCAGGCCACCACTGATTTCATTTCTATTCCCATAGTGCTGTCTTTTCTGGAAAGTTGCATAAATGGAATCGTAGAGTATGTAGCTTTTTGTGCCTTACTTCTTTCACTCAGCATAATGCTTTTGAGATTCCTTCATGCTGCTGCTTGTAGTAGTTGTTTTCTTTTTTATCACTGAGTAGCGTTTCATCACTTATCCATTCACTAGCTGATGGGCATTTGGGTTGTTTCCAGTTTGGGGTGCTTATGAATAAGGCTACTATAATCATCCCTCGACATATCTTTGTGTGAACATATGTTTTCATTTCTCTTGGATAAATACCTAGAAGTGGGAAACAGAGAGCTGTATAGCATTGTGGGCTTAATTGTGTCTCCCTCAAAATCAGAGGTTGAAGCCCCAACCTCCAGTGCCACATAATGAAATTGTACTTGTAGACAGGTCTTTTAACATGGTGATTCATATAAAATGAGGCGAGACCTCAGAAAAAACCTGTCAACACTTGATCTTGGATTCCCAGCCTCTAGAACTGTGAGAAAATAAGTTTCTGCTGTTTAACCCTCTTGGTCTATAGTATTTTTGCTATGGTAGAAAACTAATGTTAATGCATATGGTAAGTGCATGACTAACTATAAAAACCACCCAAATGTTTCCTCTTCCCAAATTGGATGTACCACTGTATATTCCTGTAGAGAAAATAAAAGTCTCAGCTTCCCCACCTCCTTCCCAATGGGATATTAGTTTTTCTCCCCCATTTTAATGCATTATGAAATCTCATATGGTTTTATATCTTTAATCACTTGTGACATTGCTCATTTTTCCATGTGCTTTTGTTACTATACCTCTTCCTTGGTGAAATGGCAGTTCAAAATTTTTGCCCATTTTTAGTTGGGCAAAAAAAATTTATTTTCTTATTAGCAAGTTTTGAGAGTTCTTTATCTACTCTAGACACAAGGTATATTCCTTTGCAAATATTGTGTTCACATCTTTTTGCCTTTTGTATGTGTGTTTAGAAGTACTTTGGGGTTTTTTGAGTCTAGTTTCTTTGCTTTTAAATTAATGATGTATTATAAGTTTGTATCCTTGCTTGCTTTCTTAATAGTGTTTTTGAAGAGCAGCACTTTCTATAAAGTCTAACTTGGGGTTTGTTTTCTTTTATGGCTTATGCTTCCTGTGTCCAGTCTAAGAACTCTTTAGTGTGCCAAAGACGTCTGCTCTGCTCCTCCAAGCCCTCATTGTCAAAGCAGCGATTCCCAATGTGTTGAATGCATGTGTGTCTGTTCAGCTCTAATAGGGTAGCAGAGGGGAGAGGAGGTGGGTCTGTATAACTCAGGGATGGAAGAATAGATGATGCCCCCTTGGTAGCAGACCTAAAGTCAAGTTGTCTTACCGCATTATCATTAAAATGGTGCTAGTGAGGCATGAATAGAATAGAGGGATAAAATACACTGATTTTGCTCAACTGCCAACATTAGATGGAACAGTGACTGACTGGAAGAATGAAATGAGGTTCAATCTGGGAGACAGAATGAGCAAGGGTCTGGTGGGAGTTAAGACAAAGGCAGGACCAGAAAAGCTTTAGATTCACCATTAGAAAGCCTAGACCTTAACCCCAAGTCACTGAAGAGCCACTGAAAGACCTAGAAGAAAATATCATCTGATTTGCTTTTATATAAAGACCATTCTGGTTATAGAATGAATTAAAGAGGAACAAGATGAGGGGGAGTGAGAGTAGTTAGGAGTTGTTGGAATAATCTTGACATGAGATGGATTAGGGCAGTGGCAATGGGAGTGGAGACAAATGTATTAATTACATTTAAGTCCCTTTAATATTTGGAAATTCTCTGAGTGCCTCATAAACTCCATGTCCTTAACAAAATAAGAAAATTCACACTGCTACTATAATTGTTAATTCATCCTGGATTGTTCTTTCTTCAGTGTATTTACCATAATAGCTAATTACATGCCAAAGTCACAGTGTCAGATAGATAATACAATAATGGTCCCATTTATATGGTCCCTGTCTTCTAAAGGAAGGAGCATGGCTAAACAGTCAACAACAACAAAAAATACACTTACACTCCTTGTGTGATCACTTTAAGACAAAGAAGCATCTATTCCCATTCTGAAGAGTTGCCAGTTGAACAGAAACTGGCCAAAGTGTAATACAATTGAATTTTCAATATTTAAGAACTTACTATGTGCCAACACATTTCTGTGTTAGTTTATCCAATTCTCATAGCATCCCTGCTATTTTAAATATGATTGTCCCAATCTAGAGGCCAAAAAACTAAAATGCTGAAATGGAGTGACTTTTTCAAGACTTAGAAATGGATTGGAGCCCCATACCCCCTTGGCTTCCCCTGATATTTTATCCCTAGCAATTGGAAACACCAAGTTTCCCATCAAAATGTTATACTCATACTGGTGGGTGTAATGTCTTTCAGAGACACAGAACTGAAATAAGGGAATTAGCATTCTTAATATGTCTTGGTGTTAGAACTTTAAAAACCGTTTTTATTAGAATCACTTTCCTTAGGCAAATACTGTTTTTATATGTGACAGAGAAAATGCATAGGTGGTATAAAGAAATGGTAGCTTGTCTGAAAACCACCATGAACCTATCCATAAAAATTAAGAAAAATAATTAAGAGAAATTATTGGATCTGGGAGTTGTATTTCTTAAGTGAACAATACCATGCCCTGCATTTAACAAGGAGAAAGTGATTTCTATTAATATCTGTGGTTCTTAAACAGATGAAGTGCCCTGGATTTCTTTTAAAATATGAGGAGCCATATAGACTATTTCACCTCCAAAAGGCACAAAACATTAAATTTAGTGTTTAATTTCAAGTGCTATTAAGAAAGAACTCCTTCCACAACTCCTATCCATAAACACATTAAAACCCCATATATATATATTATATATATATATA